>QLOH01000949.1:0-251531 GCA_026901365.1 Sesbania bispinosa | reverse complement strand
CCTACAAACCAATAAGGGTGAGGTTTGACAATGTTACACCTTCACCACCTTCATCACCAGAAAAAGGATTGCCAGAAGAGAAGGAAGAAGAAGAAATTTTGAACAAGTTGATAGAGAAGTTATTTCAGAAGAGGGAGCTTCAGACAAGGATGATAAAAACTATCTTGTCTGAAGAAAAGAAGCACCATCATCATCACCATCACCATCTTCATCATCCTCCTCATCACCATCAGAATCATACAGATCTGAAAAACTCTGCTGAGGAGACCCGGCAATGTGTGTGGAAAGGAAGCATGCTACCTGCACATCTTAGGCTTGGACCCAAAAGTAGGGATTTCTTCACAGAACCCACTTTTGATCCTTATGCCTATCCTTTTACTGACTCTCAGTATGCAGAAGAAGCTGAGGTGCCCCACAAAAGGTATGAGGGACCCTTCTTTGAAAGGGAAAGAGTTCCAAAATTCCCTAACCTTTATGAAGAGCTGATGTTTTTCAAGGATACACCCCCCATCTACATGCATCAAGGACTCATCTTGCACACTGCTGAAGCTGAAAGGAGAAAGTATACTGGAAGCCTTGATGGTCAATACTCTGGACAGCTTGAGAAGATTAGAAAGGGAGTGGGTAGTCCTGAACATAAGTGGGCTCCACTTGATCCCTGTTCTGAAGATGATTGTCTGAAGATGAGTACTGATGAGTGGTGTTTTGTCAGAAAGCTGTGCACAGAAGGAGAATTGTTTCAAAGAGATCATCTGAACTTGGTTGGCATGAGAGGTTATAGGCCACCTACAAATGTTTCTATCAGGCCAAGCACTAAATTCTGGTGCAACCTGACAGGATCATTCCTAGGTATCCTCTGAAGGAAGGTTCTGCTGATAAGTTCAAAGAACCCAAGGTTTACACAGCCCCCTTCAAACCTTTGTCACCAAGAGAATGGAAGCATCTACCAGCCAATGTCAAAAAGCAAGGTGGAGGCATGGATCACAGTCTCAGGGACAGAGTTTGGAACTCTTACTGGAAAATCAGAGAGGATGCTGGATCCTCATCTGGGTCAACTGGACCTGATGAAGACTCTCTCATTGGCTATGGGAGATCCATGAATGTGCAGTATATGTTATCAGACAACACTTCCCACTTTTGACTGCACCTTTTCATGAAGAATGGGGGATGGTCAACCCCATTGGAACATTCTTTCATCCCGTCTATCATCCTCATAAATATGGACTACTTCCAGGATTTGATGCGCTGAGTTTTGTGTGCAGATACATTAAAATTATTTTTTATGAATCAGCACTTGACTATGAAGAAGAGAATAGAAGACTGAGGTTCAAGATACAGAAGCTAGAAAAAGGCAATGTTGAGCTTCTTGCCAAACAAGAACAGACTCTGGCTTTGCACAAGACTGAACTCATAGCTAAGCAAGATCAGATTCTTCATGAACAGCAAGAGATCAAGAATGCTCAAGAAGATATGAATTCTGCCCTTCTTTCTCAATTGGACAAGACAAGGGATGATCTCATGTCCTTGCTGAAGGATGCTTTGTTGAAGAAATCTGGCTAGTCTGTGATGTAGCCATGTTTGTTCTTATCTCTGGCAATTTCTATGCTTATCTAAAACTTTTTATGATTATATATCAGTTGTTCCCTGCATGATTTTTCTGAGTTTATACTTCATGATTATCCTATTGATTTCTGTTGTTGTTATGCTCTGGATTCCCTTTTGATTGATGACAAAAGGGGGAGTACTAAAACTAACAAAATCTGATTCAAATGTGAAGTGCTACGGGACTCAGGGGGAGCAAAGAAGAACTATTAAGTTCATTATCTGAAGGGGAGTTATTGTTAAAAGCTATTTTATTCTCACATACTCCTTTCAGATTTTACAGTTTTAAAATAAATTTGTCATCATTAAAAAGGGGGAGAATGTTGAGTCTCAAAAATATCATAAGAGATTTTATGATGTTTTAAGACAGCAATATTTCCAAGTTTTAATGATTAACAAATTTACAGTATTTATTTTCACAGATATTCTTAAGTGTTTAATTATTTATCTGTGATTTCAGCAAGCCACAATACGCTTTACAAAGTCTTTAAGAAGTGCTTCAAGTCATCCGAGGGAAACAGGCCTTCTGAAGTAGTCAACCTGTCTGAAGAGCCAAGCCCGTCTGAAGATTGGAAGCCGTCTGAAGCTTTAGTAATGACGTGGCATCTTTGCTGAAACCTTGCGTGAAGACTTTTCTGAGTCTCTGCTGCTCGTACGTTTTGGAACACATTTATGGCAACAAACACAGAGGCCTTTCCTGGTGCATTTGAATTTCATACACCACTGAGGAAATCTCTATAAACACAGCAACGCAGCAATTCCTGAAGCAACCTTTTGGGCAGATGCAACCTTGAACTGTGTCAGTAATGTCAGGATGCTCAGAAGTATGTCTCACAACGGATTGAATAGCATTTAATGTTATCTCTAAACGGTGGTTTTTCAACGGATTAAAGTCTGGGTATAAATACCCCTTATGAAGACCATCATTCAGCTAGCAAAACGACAGAGAAGAACATATAGAAAAGAGAATCATCGCTGCAATTTTCTTCAAGAAAATCACTCTGATAAAATTCTTTGTACACTTTATATTTTCATATCCTGAGTATACCTCAGTTTTTAAGCTGTACATTGTAATAGGTTTGAGCTTCAAACTTGTGTAGTTTAAAAGCTTAAACTCCTTTTTAACTGTAATTGTTGTTGAGCCTGGAGAGGCTTGTCTGAAAAGAATACTTGTGTTGTTTGAGCCTAGAGAGGCTTGTCTTGGTTGTAGAACCTGAAGAGGCTTGATAGAAAAGAATACTTGTAATCTTTGTGAAAGATTAAGAGAAAATCCAAGTGCTTGTTGGCATTGGGACTGGAGGTAGCTCACAGTGGTAGTGAGTGAACCAGGATAAATCCTTGGCTAAGTTTTCTATCCCTTATCTCTTGTCAATTCGTTTATATTAATATCAAGGGTGTTGAAAAGCTATTCTAAATATTTTAAAAGCAAAGAAACCTTTTAAACATATTTTCAGAAGTCATTCAAAAACTTCAGACAACCCCCTTAAACCTGTCTGAAACTGTTTGTAACTTGTTGATTTCAAAAAGCTTTCAAAAATATAAAGAAACACTATTCAACCCCCCCTTTTAGTGTTTCCCTGTGTTTCTACAAAATTGTGCGGGATCTCCCAGGCGACAGATTTATCTCGGCTTATTTTGCTCTCTTTTGTTCAGTTTGTAAGAGTTAGACAATAAACGAGGCCTAATGGTAGACGCACCCTTCGCTCCAGTACTGTCACTACCTTATACTCATTAGGAATACGCCCATGTTCGAATCCTGGATTGACAACCCCCTGACTCTTTGCTATCGATTACTAAGTCCTATTTGGCGAATGCTCCCTCACTTAGAGTACTCACACTACTCCTCACTCATTAGTAAACATCCCCTTTCAGCCGTCAGTAGTAACCGAGTAATCTTATTCAATCAGAGAATGAGTTTCTTTAGAATCCGCTCCCTCATTCTCGTTCCTAATCTAAACTACTTGAGTTAAGACTAACCTATAACTCCAGACGCAAGCGTGGGAATTAGGAATAAGCACAGAATAAGATTACCATCATTATAGATAGGGACTCATTGAAATAATAATATAGAATTTATATACACTCAAGGATAGAATCAATTACATCCAATCCTACTGGAGAGTTAACTACATGAAGTAGCCATACAAACCATTGAAGACGATGTCACCATCTTTAATCCTTGTGAAGCGCTCCTCCTCTCCTACTCTAAACTTAGCTTTGATACATAATCACTGAATTACAATGACTATCTAACTCGCTAACCAACTAATTGTCTAACTCCTTGGACTGACGCAAGAGGTTCCTATTTATAGATTAGGAAAGACAAAACAAATTTGGGAAGAGATCCTCTTAAAAACGGCAATAGGGACGTGATCTGCGTGTTCTGCGCTTCAAGCTGCGCTACAGCGCAGGCTGTAACGCAGGTTCCAGAGAGTTGCGTTTAACCTGCGCTATAGCGCGGGGGTGAAGCGCAGCTAGCGTCTGCAGCTTCAACTTTCCTCTTTTAAATTGTTGATCTCTCCCCGAGACTGGTTTTCACGCGTTTGTCCTTCCTTGTTTCCCTTTATTTTCTGATATCTTTATCTCCATTGTGCAATCCTTGTTTATTTGGGAAGCTTGTCTGCAATATCTTTGATTGATTGGCTCTATCTCCTCATTAATGATTCAAATCTTCTTCAAATCTTTAATTAATTGTCCTCAATCAATCTCCAATCTTGCATAATTCCTCCTCATTTAATGCCATTTAATCTCTGATTTAAATCTTTGCAAGAATCCTGCAAAAATCAGCAATAAATCCATTAAAATAGCATCAAATTCTAAACTAGGATTAATAAATACAAATTATTAAATATTAAATAAAAAGGGATAAAATTGGGGCAAAATTACCATTTTGTCCTTGATAAGTGAAATAAAATATATACTAATTTATCAAGCAAGAGACCTCTTTGCAATCACAATCAATTCTAACCCCTAGTGTATTTTTACAAAAACAAAACTAATTCAAGGTAATTACCCCTCAACTCCTTCCTAAGCATAAGTCACTTCCCAAACATAAGAAAAAATCAGAATCAAGAGATATTACCAATCAGCAGTTAGGATAGAAATACAAACATCAATTAAACTTTCTCAATAATAGCAATTAAAGTAGTAAGTGATAAACCAAGGAATCTCTCGTTCTCACGGGTAAGTGTTTCCCTCAATCATTTTCACCCACTGTTGAACAACTAGAATTGATAGTCGTTTCCAAGGTCTGAACCTGCAAGCAGTTAGTATGGATCAAAAGGTCTTTCTTTAGGTTGTAATGAGGCTAGGCTATCAAGAAATCATGGTTTTTCTGGATATTCAAGAAACACTTTGAATAGAGAGCATCTTGTGGTTGTGCTTTGGAACTTCTCTCAATTCACCTGATGATTCTTGAATGGTCACCCTTTTTCAGCTTTGGCCTCCTCTTTTGAAGAATTTTCTCCCCCCAACTTATTTATTTTCCACACTTTGTGCAATTTTTTTTTGTATACATAACATAAAGAACTTATTTTTGGTGGGGGAAAAATCTTTCCTTTGTGATTCCTTGTGCCTTCTCTTGGATTCCTTGTGACCAATCTCTTTGTCAATTGCTTGTCCCATTTTGTTATGGTGCACCTTGCTCTCTATCCCAAGTGTTAGGGACATGGTATGATCATTGATCATTAATAATGATAATGGCTAGGGTGCATCAAAAGAAACATTCAAGCTCAAATGGGCAATCAATAAATGGAAATATTAATGCAGGGTTGGCTATTTGGCACTGAGAAAAATATTGAAATCACAAAATTGTGCCTTTGTCACTTCCATACCTTCTACAAGCAAGCCAATTTTCAGAAACTCAAGCAATAACAGTTGACAAGCAGCGGTGAAAAGCTCTCGTTTAAGTGTTTAGGGCTCTCATCTCACCGGTTGGGCTAAAATTTCCTTGCTAAAACACTTACTGGATTTAATAAACTATCATGATAGGTTCTCTTGAGAAGTACCCTACTCCTAACTGATTATGGAATTAATCACAAGATCCTATCATCTTTCCTAGATTGGTTAGTTAAACTACTTATTTATAGAGAATTAGAGTAAATTACCTTGATTCCTAATCCTAAAGTCCTAAAAATTTAAAAATTTTCACAAAAAATAACTGGATAAGTACTGCATGATATATATATATATGGGTGATGGGTTGGATACAGTACAAATCAAATAGAAAATAAGAAAATAAAAAGAAAAAGAACAAATAAGAAAGAAAAATGACTAGTCCTCTTTGTGGTCACGGTCCATGTGGTCTGCTCCTGGCTCAGCTCCGGCCGCACCATCCCCCTGGAGAAATAGGCCCGTCCCTAGGCCACTGCAGATAATCCTGAAAGAATGAGGGGAGAATGGGGTCCACTCCAGTCTTTTGATGACAACTCTGAAAGTGTAAGGCGGCTCGATGGAGAGTGGATATCTGTGCCATCATGTGAGCATGTTGGGTCTCAAACCGCTGAGCCCATGCTGAAGCATCCCTAACTGCCGGTGGTGGTGGTGGTGGTGGCTGTTGTACTGGGTCTGGCTGCTGCTGTTGCTCATCCTCAACCCCCAACTCTGCAGCTGCAATACAGTTGTCTTCAATGTAGGCTCTATCCATGGGAGGTAAGATGCGAACCGTAGGGTTCACCCCAACCCCCTAGACCTGCAGACAGCGGTGATCAGAGATGGGTAGCCAAGTCGGATCCTGGAGTTGGGTGTCCTACGATATATTATAGTAACATACTCCCCAATCTTCTTCGTGATGATCTGAGATACGTCAATCACTCCTCTGGAAAGGATAGCATAGATGAGGTGGGCCATGGGCATAATAACATCAGAAACATGCCCTGTGGGGTGGATGTTGGCTAGCACCAACACTGTCCACATCTGTGTGATACTCCTCATATCCTTCCTATGAATCCTAACAGCATATCTGTATCTGTTCCTCTCAAAGGAACGTCCTGGCAGGCAGAGTAGTTGAGCAGTCTCCATATCTAATGGCTCATTGCCGTTGTTACCAATGACCTCCATCCTATCCTGGTACTGACAGGCAACTAGGTCTCTGTGCTCCTCAATCGGGTGTCCAAGCAGTGCATTGATTGCATCGCAATCAAAGTGGATCACCTGTCCTCTCACATAGGACTTCTGCCTGATGTTAACGCCCTGATCTCCAACAGCGTTGGCATAGAACTCCCTAACAATGTCGGGGTCGAAGTACTCATCGGGCCTACTGAGGCGGTCCCAATGCCTCATATGAATCTCAGCAGTAAACTCCTCGTACTTCCCCTCCTCAAGGAGCACTCGTCTCTCCTTGATGAACTTGCAGTCTGCAATATCAGTATACGCTTCAAAGGTTTTGGAATCCTGGAAGCGAAAGTTGTCAAAAGCAAGTTCCCTTTGGGGAACCTTCCCCTTGGCACCCCATGTGCCCTGTCTAGAGGAACTAGAGGCACCAATCTGCTTTGAGCGAGGCATCTGCAAAAGCGAGATAAATCAAGATTATTTATGCATCTTAATATTTAATTATTCAAAAATTAAGAAATTAAATGGCCAATTTAATTTCCAAAAATTAGAATAAATAACCAAACAATTGTGCATAAAAATTTGATTTTATTAATTACCCAATTAATGCCAATTAATTAATTAAGACATGCTAAAGTGATCAATTAAAGCAGTCCTAAACAATCCTAGTCTGGAAAAAGTGAGAATTAAATCCAGGCTAAAAAATCATGTTATCAGTAACATGTAATGAGGCATAATTAATTTTAATTAAGGCATGCAAAAATATCAGAATATTATAAGCATACATGCATCAACAAAATTAATTTGCAGAAATCATTGAGCACTTTTAAAACTTCCACCACAGCAAACAAAATATTCCACAAAGGATCCTAATCACATGCAAACTATTTTTAAGCATTTATCATCAATCATTTTCTTCCTAAAGGTCCTAAACTTCTAAAGTTCCTATCCTAAGACTATGCTCAAATAAAGCGAAAAATAAAAATTCCAATCGGTTAGAAAGGAAGAAAACTATAAAGACATACCTGGTATGAAGTCAGAAACTGGAAAGGAGGTGATATGAGTAAGAAACAGGCAAGAACAGGTATAAGAGTTTCAGAGAAAATGAAGGCAAGAAAATCGGAGGGAAGTTCGAACGTTTGAACGTTTAAAGACGTTGCCCTGCGCTTCACTCTGCGCTATAGCGCAGAGTGGGGCGCGCGTCACCACAGAAGGTGAAGCGTGTCGCTGCACTTCACCACTGCGCTTTAGCGCAGGGTGAAGCGCAGACTCCAGAGAGTCAATTAGCTCCAGTAACTTCTGCGCTTTATCCTGCGCTATAGCGCAGGCTGCAGGGCAGATATCAGTAACTCTCTGCTTCTGCTACTCCTACCTAATTTCATGCATTCTTTAATTTATATCCCCAAATTAACAATTTCTTATTCTCACAGGTAATTCCTAAGACTAAAAATAAAATTAAAAACTTACAAACACTGGGTTGCCTCCCAGGAAGCGCTTGTCTAACGTCTTCTAGCTCGACGCCTGTTCTCTCAAGGTGGCTGAAACTGAAATCTTTTCATGAGCCTGTGTGCTGCACTTTTACTTTTCCTGGCCTGTATACCTCCCCATAATCTTGCTTTGGAGCAATCTATCCTTTTCTTTACTTTCTTGCTTTGATGTGCATGAATCTTCTTCTCCTGAAGCTTGAATGGTTCACAAATGAATTCTCTCAATTCCTTTGCTTCGGGGGGTTCTTTGACATGAAACACACTTGACCACTTGATCTTCAATCTGGCTCTAGGCTCTGAATTTAAGTCTAGCTTGAATTTTCTTCTCTTTGCCTTGTTCTGGTCAGTGTGATCGCAGAACTTTCTTTTGTGAGGTTTGGAAGGTTGATCACTTGCACCTTGCCTTTCTTGATCTTCCTTTAGATGGATGGTTGGATAAGGCAAGGTCTCTGTTCTTGAAATCACTTCCCTTCCTTCCTCGGGCTTTGATTCACCATCTCCCTGTTCACTCTTTTTCTCATTTTCTTGATCATATACACCCTCATATGTGTTGTGCTCTTTCTCCCTTTCACAGTCAACCTCTTCTTCAAGCACCATCTTTTCTGTTTTCTCCTCTACTTTCTCTTATTCTTCTTCTTCTGTTGCACCTTCTTCTTCTTCTTCTTTTCTTTCTTGTGTTTCTTCAAATTCATCTTCTTTATCAGCCAGATCATCATTGATTTCCTCCCCTGTTAATTTAACAATTATGGTGGGACAAAATTCTATGGGGTAGGGTTGAGCGTTTGCTGAGCTCTGTTCTGACTGATGGTTGGCTATTGTTTCTTCTATCTCTTCAATTGTTGCATCAGGAGACTCTCTCTTCTTGTTGAGCAGTTCCAACATGGTGTCAGCGTTTCTTCTTGCTTCTTCTCTTTCCTTCTGAAGTCTTGACTCCCTTTGTTCCACTAGTTGTGCTATCAAAGCGTCATTTTTTCTTCTTGCTTCTTCTCTGTCCTTTTGAAATTGTATATTGCCTTGATGAATTTCTTCGATACTCTTACAAAGTCTTGACTCCCTTTGTTCTGCCATCTGTTTCAACAAAGCGTCAGTGCTTTGTCTTCTCTCTTCGCTCTCTTTCTGGAATTGTGTATTGCTTTGATTGAATTCTTCCAAAAACTCATAAAATTGGGAGTCTCTTTGTTGATAGGAAGAGTAACTTTGCTGTTGTTGAAAAGAAGGTTGCATGTGGAGTGAAACATCATCTTGATATCTCCCAAAATTTTGATTATGGTAACTTCCCCAATCCTGTGAAAAATTGTTAAAATAATTGTTGTAATTAGAGAAGTTACCTTGAATCGGTGCATGAGAGGAGTAACTTGGTTCTTGCCACCTAACATAATTTCCAGGGGTTCTCCTTGGTTGATTTTGCCATGCATAATCCATTTAACATTTATTTCACTTGAGGTGGTTGAGCAGAGAATGTTGAGATTGTCTCTTTGAAATTTGTCCCCTTCTTCTTCTTGGGTGATCAGAGAGTGTTGAAATTGTCTCCTTAAGCTCTGCCCCTTTTTTTGTTACCTGTTTTCTCAAGAGAAATAAGATGCTCAAACAAAGAGAAAACAGAATAACAAAGAATAATATTTTTTTAATAATAATAAATATTTTTTTATTTATATTAAAAAATAATAATAATAATAAATATTTTTTTAAAATAATAATATTATTTTTTTAAAGAAAATAAAATAATTAAAAATAAAATATTTTTGTTTTCTTCTCGACTTCTCCCTTGTCTCCTTTCCTTGTTTCTACTTTTGTTCTTCCTTGATGTCCTTCCTATTTCTGCTTCAATTTGTAGTTGATTTGGGGATACCTGACTTCTCAAAAGCAAAAACAAGAAACTTGAAAAAGGTAAGTGTGGAAGAAAAATTTATATTAATAGAAAAACTATAAATTTCCTAAAATAATAAAATGAATAAATAAAAGAAATCCTAAGATAGATATCCTTGATAAATAGACCTCAGGGTTCTACACAAATTAGAACCGTTCCCCGACAACGGCGCCAAAAATACTTGATGGGTTTTTGGCAAGCGAACCACAAATCCAGCAGTATAAATCCATTAAAATAGCATCAAATTCTAAACTAGGATTAATAAATATAAATTATTAAATATTAAATAAAAAAGGATAAAAATGGGGCAAAATTACCATTTTGTCCTTGATAAGTGAAATAAAATATATACTAATTTATCAACTATTTTTCACTTATCAGCTACTCAACCTTCTGCGGTTGAATTGGGTTACAGTGAACTTGAGTTGCATGCATATATTCTTAATTTGTGGCTTGCTTAATGTTGTTTCAGTTTAGTTTTTTCACCCCTACCTTTTTCTCCATTTGCCTCTGCTTCTTTTTCATTGTCTTCTTTTGGTTATGCTAGAAATTATTTTGTTCACCTTTCCCCTTCACCGTGATGGAATACTCTAGCGTAATAGCAAAAAAGGACATTCCAACAGTAACATTAAATTTTGATAATTATCTTAGTACTTTCACCTAGCAGGTAGCAAGTGATAAATTTGGACTATACATTATATTAAGAATAAATATAATGGATGAAAAAAGGTATCTCACCGGTGTGACAACTTTTTAGTTGTCTCACGCTAGCCAACACCATCAATAACAAATGGGAAAGTAGTTGAAGAAAATAACGAGCTTGGTAGTAGGTTTTATCATGAATGCTTAAGGATAGGTGATAAGTGTAAAATTAGCGTTAATTTCATATAGTTTTTATTACATTTATCAAGGATTAAATAGTAATTTATGCCCCAAAATATCCCTTTTTGTTAATAATTATAATAATTGTATTTATTTGATGTAAATTGAATATGATGCTATTTTAAATAGAAATCTGTGATTTTATGCAGATTTACAGCAGATTTGGGACAAGAGTAAAAATAGCATCAGAATGGAGGAGGTTGCATATTCAAATTCAAATAAATAAAGGATAATCAGAGTATCCTGCAAAGAATCTCTCCAATTCAAATACAAAGCAGATAAATACAAAATAATTCGGATAAAGGGATAAAGGGAAAACCAGATAAGATCATAAAGAGATCCAGAGGTTAGATCCACAAATCAAGGAAAACAGCAGCGCGTTCCACGCTCCACACGCGCTAAGCGCACGTGGAGCGCATGAGCAGAGTGGCCAGGCTTCATGTGCGCTAAGCGCACATGAAGCGCGTGTCCTGATTAATGAAGCCGCGCGCAGGTGACGTCAATTAATGAAAGGGAAGCTCCTGATTGGTAAAGCTTCACAACAGTGACGTCAATTAATGAAAAGACAGCCTCTGATTGGATAAGCTACACACAAGTGACATCACAGCCTGATCTCTTCAAGGTTTCCCAAACTCTATAAATAGAGCCCTTTGCATAGGTCACAAAGCAGGTCCTCGGGACCCAAAACACGAATACAGAGGGAGAGTAGTATAGGATTGGGAAAGGTGACAAATTTCTCAGTAGTTTGTAATGGCTACCATGAGTAGCTAAACTCTCTAGTAGGATTTGATGTAGTAGATTCAATCCCCTTGTGTATAAGAATTCTCTTTTCTATTTTATTTATGATTCTATGCTTGTAATTTATCGGTATCTTTATGCTGTGTGTAATGCATCAACTCCGCGCGTGCGCCGGGATGGTAGGCTAGTGCTCTGGATACAAAAAGTGGAACTCCGGCTAGTATCAGAGGTAGGTGAGCATGGAGCTGTTCATGAAGCTTATTCTCGGATTGCTAAAGGTACTCGGGTTAGTCATATCGTAGCATAAGGATTGTATTCTAACGATCAGAGGTTCAGTGAGTGACACACCCCTCCGTAGGTGCCTTATGTGAAAGCATGGCTAATTCGATAGCGCTGATTGCAAAATACGGGGAATGTTCGGGGTCGCCAAATGCCACTTTGAATGCCTGTAGAGAATAGCTTTTGGCATTTAATTATGATGTTATAGGGGAATTTGCGGATACGATAATTACCAGGCATGCCTTATAATTATCGTAATTAAACAATGCTAAGGTAATTACAAGTACGATCATAAATAAGGGAAAAGGAGTTTGAATACACAAGGGGGGAGATGAAACGAAATCAAATCCTAGTCCTAAATACTCATTCTCTCGTGTTATCTTTGTTTATTTTATTTCAAAATTCATCAACTCTCTTTACGAAAACGTTTTATTGAAAATACAATTACTTTAACTTTACAAGTTAAAACCGTTCCCCGTGGATACGATACTCTACTTACTCTAAAACTACTGGACTACTGGTAAACTTGCCAGGAAACCCATCAAGTTTTTGGCGCCGTTGCCGGGGAGCGGTGTCTCAATTTGTATAATTTTTGTTGATTGTATTTTCGATTGTATAAAAAATTTCAAAAATATTATATTTTTAAATTTTAAATTGTTTAATTTTTTTCTTTTATTTTTTAATTTTTATTTTATTTTCGTATTTTATTTTTATTAAAAAACATTTATTTCTGAAATTGAAATTTGAAATTTATCTTATCTTATCTTTAATGTTTATCTTGTTTGAGTTCTTTTAGGAATTTAGGATAAGTAAATATCTTATTTCAAATTCAAACTCTATCTTAGAATTTTAGGATTTTATTTTTATTTTTTTTATTTTTTTTCGTTTTTTTATTTTCGCTTTTTTTTTATTTTCGAAAAAAAAATTGTTCCACCTTCCTGGACTAACAATTGTTTGAGATTCTTGAATAGTGCTTTTGTAAAGACAAGTATCTCAAAATCAATTAATAGAAGGAACAAAAGGAGAGAAGAGAAAAGGGGCAAAGAAACTCAACACTCTCTGTTCAACCACCCCAAGTGAAGTAAGAGTTGAATGGCTTCTGGATAGCAAAATCAACCAAGAAGGACACTTGGAGATTATCAAAATCCACCGACAAGATCTCTTGGAGATTATGTTAGATAGCAAGAGCCAAAATATTTCTCCCACACATCAAATCAAGGTAACTTTTCCAATTACAATAATTATTCTAACAATCTTTCACAGGATTGGAGAAGTTACCAGAATCAAAATTTTGGGTGGCAACAAGATGTTGTTTTGTCCCATAAGCAAACTCTTGAAGATGAAATCAGGGCGGAAAATAAGAGGTTAATGCAGCAAATAGAAAGCAGTCAAAAAGAAGATAGTTGATCTTTCTCAGCCACTGCAAAAAGTTCACTCTTATCCAGTCCAGTCACCACAATTAACTTGTGACTTTTACGGAGGTAACCATCTCAACAGTTGCTGCTCTTTTCCAAGAAACCAAGGAAGATCAGGAAACTTCTCCAACAGCAACAACTTTGCAAATAATTCTCAAGGATGGAGAAGTAGCCAGAATAAGGACTTTGGATGGCACCAAGATAATGTTTCATTTCATGTGCAACCTTCTGTTCAACATCAGCAGAATTACTCTTCAGTTCAACCAGTGCAATCAGAAGTGGAAGATTATATTGAAAAAGGATTGCAAGGATTGATAATGCGTCAAAAGATGAATGAAGAATTAGGAAGTGGTGCTGATCCCACATTAGCTGAGATGATAGAAAATTTGACCAAACATCAGGCAACGAAAAAAGCACAGTTCAACTCTGAAGAATAGTATGATGGTGACAACCTGGTTGATGAAGAAGAGAAAGAAGAAGAAGAAAAAGAAGTGTTTACACATGCACTGCAAGTCAGAGGTTTACCATATCAAATACACTTAGTTTTTCACCATGATGAAGAAGGGAAAGATGAAGAAGAGGAACATCCTTTTCTTTATTATTTTGTTCTTAATGAAGAAAAGAAATTAGAAGAAGTTGTTGAAGAAAAGAACGAGGAAGAAGGTGCAGTAGAAGAAGAAAAAGAAAAAGGAGAGGATGAAAAAGAGAAGATGGTGCTTGAAGAAGAGATTGACTGTGAAGGGGAGAAAGAGAACAACACATTTGAGGGTGTACATGATGAAAAAGATCAAGAAAAAGAGAAAAGGAGTGAATAGAGAGATAACGAATCAAAGCCCAAAGAAGGAAGGGAAGTGGTATCAAGATCAAAGACCATGCCTTATCCAACCAGTTCTGTAAAGGAAGATCAAGAAAGGTATGGTACAAGTGATAATCCTTCCAGACCTCACAAAAGAAAGGCATGCAAGCACACTGACCAGAACAAGGCAAAGAGAAGGAAAGTCATGCTAGAATCAAACTCAGAGCCTAGAGTCAGATTGAAGATCAAGTGGTCAGGAGTGTTTCATATCAAGGACCCCTGCAAGGCAAAGAATTTGAGAGCAACCAATGGTGAATCATCAAGGCTTCAAGAGAAGAAGACTCATGCACCTGAGAGCAAGAAAATAAAGAAAAGAAGAGTCAAGCCAAGGAAGTCAGAGGCATGGTCTAATTCCAAAAAGAAGCCCAAATGCTTAAAGACATTTCACACTACAGGTTGCTCCAAGGCAATGTTATGGGTAGACTTATGTGCCAAAGAAAGGAAGGGTGCAGCTCACAAGCTCACCAAAAGATTTCAGTATCAGCCACCCTAACAGAGCAGGCGTCGAGCTATCAGACGTTAAACAAGCGCTTTCTGGGAGGCAACCCAGATATTTTTAAAGTTTTTTTTATTTTTGGTTTTATTATTTTCTTGTTTATTAATTAGGATTTTTCATTTTTTTTAGGATTTAGGAAATTTTCAAAATTAATTGGAATAAGTTTGTGGAAAATAATTTTTTTTTATAGGAAGTAGCAGAAAATGTGACTGAAAATTGCAAAAATCTAATTCTGTTTTCTACACTTCATCTGCGCTAAGCGCAGGTAAAGCGCATATTGCAATTTTAGTCACTATTTTCTGCGCTTAAGCCCAGGTGAAGCGCAGCAGTACGAAAATTTAAAAATATTCTATTTTCTAATGTACTGTTTCTCTACTTCCTAAGCTTTTCTTTTCACTTTTTCCACTCACAAACTTCAATCAATTTTGAAACTTTCAAATTTCATGCATATTTTTATTTTATTTTTTTTCCAATTAAAATCTTCATCTATTCTGTTTTCATGATTTGCACTTTAGGATAGCAACTCTAAGATTATGAATATTATTATCTGCTATCTTTAATGTGTTTTTGGCTGTGTGGAACATGAAGAACACTGTGCTTGATTGGAATACTCTTTGTTTTGTAAGTTATTAAATTGGAAAGTGTTATGCTCTATCTCTTTCAAAAAAATTTAAACTCTCACTTTCTATGGATTAATTGAATACTTGCAAAACAAATAGTATATTCTGTTTTTAGGAAGGCAGTACCAAGTGCAGTAAATTTTTTTTGTTGAAAATAATTCTTTATGCATGCAATTGGTTGATGATAGGCTTCCATGTTCTTCATAAATTGGTATTTGCAATAAGGCATCATTAAAATAAATGTGTTTAGCAACTAATTGTTGTTATTTGACTTTTCAGATGCCTAGGAATAAATTGCTAGTCTTTCCTGTGGCTTTAGCTCACGAGGAGAAGACATGAAGAAAAGGATCATAAAATATGATCCCATGAGATTCAAGAGGTTAGATCCACAAATCAAGGAAAACAGCAGCGCGTTCCATGCTCCACACGCGCTAAGCGCACGTGGTGCGCATGAGCAGAGTGGCCAGGCTTCATGTGCGCTAAGCGCACATGAAGCGCGTGTCCTGATTAATGAAGCCGCGCGCAGGTGACGTCAATTAATGAAAGGGAAGCTCCTGATTGGTCAAGCTTCACAACAGTGACGTCAATTAATGAAAAGGCAGCCTCTGATTGGATAAGCTACACACAAGTGACATCACAGCCTGATCTCTTCAAGGTTTCCCAAACTCTATAAATAGAGCCCTTTGCATAGGTCACAAAGCAGGTCCTCGGGACCCAAAACACGGATACAAAGGGAGAATAGTATAGGATTGGGAAAGGTGACAAATTTCTCAGTAGTTTGTAATGGCTACCATGAGTAGCTAAGCTCTCTAGTAGGATTTGATGTAGTAGATTCAATCCCCTTGTGTATAAGAATTCTCTTTTCTATTTTATTTATGATTCTATGCTTGTAATTTATCGGTATCTTTATGCTGTGTGTAATGCATCAGCTCCGCGCGTGCGCCGGGATGACATGCTAGTGCTCTGGATACAAAAAGTGGAACTCAGGCTAGTATCAGAGGTAGGTGAGCATGGAGCTATTCATGAAGCTTATTCTCGGATTGCTGAAGGTACTCAGGTTAGTCATATCGTAGCATAAGGATTGTATTCTAACGATCAGAGGTTCAGTGAGTGACACGCCCCTCCGTAGGTGCCTTATGTGAAAGTATGGCTAATTCGACAGCGCTGATTGCAAAATACGGGGAATGTTCGGGGTCGCCAAATGCCACTTCGAATGCCTGTAGAGAATAGCTTTTGGCGTTTAATTATGATGTTATAGGGGAATTTGCGGGTACGATAATTACCAGGAATGCCTTATAATTATCGTAATTAAACAATGCTAAGGTAATTACAAGTACGATCATAAATAAGGGAAAAGGAGTTTGAATACACAAGGGGGGAGATGAAACGAAATCAAATCCTAGTCCTAAATACTCATTCTCTCGTGTTATCTTTGTTTATTTTATTTCAAAATTCACCAACTCTCTTTACGAAAACGTTTTATTGAAAATACAATTACTTTAACTTTACAAGTTAAAACCGCTCCCTGTGGATACGATACTCTACTTACTCTAAAACTACTGGACTACTGGTAAACTTGCCAGGAAACCCATCAATAGGGTTAGCCATCGATTGGTTTCCCATCTGACCTACACTGACAACACATAAATCTTAGCCCATTTTTGAGTTTTGACCATTATTAAGTTCGTTTTATTTGGTTGTTGGGTTTGGCGTTTTGTGTAGGTGAACAAGTGGTTTGAAATGGGTTGGGCCATTGTTGGGCCGAATTTTTTTGGCCTTTTTATATTTGAGATTTTTTATTAAACTTTATGAGTTAAAAACATAAATTCCATTTTCTATTTAAATTATGATGGTCATTCATTCACTCAATGGGCCATTTAAATTAGCAAAATTTGATACATTTGATTCGTTATAGTTCAACATTACATTACTAAGTATGACTGAAAAAAGCATTGCTTGCTAATGAATTATATTAGTAAACTTAAAACCAGATAATTAAATATAACATAGATGATACAAAATCAGTTAATAATTAAGAGCCAATAAATTAAAATTATTAACACCATAGCTCTTTCTCCTACTTGTAATACTTCATCTGATTTAGTGTTAACATTTTCCCTTTTCTTTTACTCTTCTGGCGAGGGAAGATGTTCTTTACCTTCCATGAACTATAGAGGCGTGGAACTTGAGTCACGATTGAACCCCCAGAAAAATAAAGTTATAAACTCTAAAAGAAACCCATAATCCACAATCCTTAAAAAAAGAAGAAAGAAAATGAAAGCAACACCCAAAAGAGTAAAGAAGAATGTAGAATGACGCCACTTAGGAAGTAATAGAGTTAGAATTTCCAGATCTATCACTAAAGGCCATGGCTTTCCCTCTTTAGTTTGTCCTTCGCTCTTTGCTTCACTTTGTTTCTCAATACTCTTCCAAAAGGTGACAAATAAAACAATATATATATATATATATATTAGTGAATAAATATTTTGATTTCGAAAAAGCCAGGACATAATCTCAAAGACCAAATGAAATTTGGACCACACATTATAATATGAATAAATCTAATGGATGAAAAAGGTATCTCACCGGTGTGACAACTTTTTAGCTTTCTCACGCTAGCCAACACCATCAATAACATATGGGAAAATAGTTGAAGAAAATAACGAGCTTGGTAGTAGGTTTTATCATAAATGCTTAAGGATAGGGTTGACCATCGGTTGGTTTTCCATTTGACATACACTGACAACACATAAATCTTATCCCATTTCCGAATTCCGACCATTATTAAGTGTGTTTTATTCAGTTGTTGAGTTGGACATTTTGTGCGAGTGAACGAGTGGTTTGAAACAGGTTGGGCCACTATTGGGCCGAAATTTTTTTGCCTATTTAAATTTGAATTTTTTATTAAACTTTATGAGTTAAAAGCACAAATTCTATTTTATATTTAAATTATGATGGTCATTCATTCACTCAACGGGCCATTTAAATTAGCAAAATTTGATACATTTGATCCGTTATAGCTAAACATTACATTACTAAATATAACTAAAAAAAGCATTACTTGCTAATGTATTATATTAGTAAAGTTAAAACTGGATAATCTAATATAACATTGATGGTACAAAATCAGTTAATAATTAAAATCCAATAAATTAGAATTATTAACATTATAGCTCCTTCTCCTACTCGTAATACTTCATCTGGTTTAATGCTAACATTTTTCCTTTTCTTTTCCTCTTCTGGCGAGGGAATAGGTTCTTTATCATCCCTGAACTACAGAGGCATGGAACTCGAGTCACGATTGAACCCCCAGAAAAATAAAGTTATAAACTTTAAAGGAAACCTATAATCCACAATCCTTAAAAAAAGAAGAAACTGAAAGCAACACCAAAAGGGTAAAGGAGGATGTAGAATGACGCCACTTAAGAAGTAATATAGTTAGAACTTCCAGATCTATCACAAAAGGCCATGGTTTTCCCTCTTTAGTTTGTCCTTCATTCTTTGCTTCACTTTGTTGCTCAATACTCTTCCAAAAGGTGACAAATGAAACAATATATATATATATATATATTAGTGAATAAATATTTTGATTTCGAAAAAGCAAAAACATAATATCAAAAACCACATGAACTATACCTTCCGACCACCAAAAACCAAGTGGGAAAATAAAGGTACTAGAGACAAAGACAACACCACCGAGTAAGATGAGAGAAAAAAAGGAACCAAAGGGTAAGATTAAATGAGGAATAAAAGAGAGAGATATGAGGGAGATAAAAACTCTTAAAGAGAGTAACGAGAGACGGAGGGAAGCCATGAACTAGAAAACTTGGTTGATGATGGAGATGGAGACTAGAGGGAAGACTCTGGAGACGACGCAAGGCTTTCAGAGAGAAGGAAAATGAAGTAGGTGCGAGATTCAGAGAGTTAGGTTTTTTTTTGGTCAAGAAGAGAGTTAGGTTTACATCCTTTGCTTCGGAACTTTGTTGACTTGGGCCTTTTTGGGCTTCTAGCAGTTCCCTTGGTCGGTCGGGTTCGAGTACCGACATAATATTTATCAGAAACTTGAACCTGCTCGAGAAAAACCATCCAAAACTTTTTTTTACCCATTGGACCCTCTCACCCACCCACACCCGTATATTCACTCAAAATTTTATCAGGTTTCTCGGGTTTGGGTCGGGTGTCGGGTTTATGCCACCTCTACTTAAGGATGCCATAACGAGTTGGCCCAACCAATCCATGAATGTTGACAGGCTAGGTTGGGGACTCCAAACCCAATAACTCGTGTTAGCCCATCTCTTGTTGACCTGTTTAAAAAGGGCTACAGCTGAAGTTGGGATGAACCAACCTGTCGTGCTCACAATAATTTTTTTTGTCCAAAATAAAAAAATTGCTCATTGGTTTTGGACAAAGCTGAAAAAATAGGTTAGTCCGACCAGGCCGGTTCACAAAAGCCCGTAAAAATGTAGGGCTCGGGCCTTTATTTTTAGAAGCCTGAACATTTCTCGTATTTTTTAACCCAACCTGTTAAAGGCCGCTACATGCAAAACTCGCAAAAAAGTTAGGTAGCCTGTAAAAGTCCGCAAAAAAAAAAAACTGGACAACCCGTAAAAATGCAAGGCTCAAGTCTTTATATTAGAATCTGGGACCAATCTCGGGTATTTTAGTCCAACCTGCAAAAACTTGCTACGCACATCGGGGCGGGTTGCCCTTGGAGTGGATAACAACTCAAAGGGCTTTGCTATTCCCACCCCCATATGTTTTTTTTAATTTATTCCCTAACTAGTAACTACCCCCACCCCTACCCCCTCCACAACCACCACCACCCCACCCACGGTAACTCCCTCCCCCTTTCCCTATTTTCACACTTTTATGTTATTTGGAAGCCATTTTCAAAAAGGAAAGTGCTTTCAGACATGTGTGTTTATAAGCCAATTTTTTTTTTAAATTTAATGGTAGTAAATGAATGATGCATGGTTTACAAAGCACGTTGGACATAAGTGATTTAAAATCAATTTTATAAAATTGATTGTGACTGTTTCTAACTGTGAACCAAACAGACACTTAATCGTGACTAGCATTTTGTCAATGCACGGGACATGAGATAAATGTTTATTTTTATAATTCTTTTGAAACAAAGATAAAATTATTATGTGAAATAATTAATATTAAATTTAAATTATATTCACTCAAATAAAAAATATATTTATTTAACTTCTTAAATACATATAACTTATATGAATTTTTTTAAATTAAATTAGTATTTATTTCAAAATTATAAAACTAACCTTAAATTTATTCAATAAAATTAGGATAGATAAATTTAGATAAATTATTATATTTTAAATCGTGATATAAGCTTATTTTTTAATATTGAAATTTAATTTAGATTATTTGACAATAAGTGGTATTGAAAAGAAATCACTCTATTACCGGATAGTATTTAATTATGCATAATTGACCTTAAAATTTTACAATTTATATGATAAAGATAATAGTGAAAATTGGATAAATCTAGATTAATTAATCTACTATAAATTATGATATGATATAAGCTTATCTTTAACGATTGAAAATTAATTTAAAATCCTTTGATGATAAGTGGTATTAACAAAATTACGAAAGCAACTAAATGTACATTTAATTATGTATAATTATATGCTGTTTATTTTCACTTTATCTCTCCTAAACGATGACAAATATGGTTTTCTCTGCTCAGAGAGAGGAGAATCCCACACCTCCGAAGCCCCCCGATGGAGGCGGAGGGACAGGTCTTGAAGGCAGCAAGACTAGAATGTCATTCAGAGATAAAGTTTTGGCAGGGAAAAGCATTCATGTTCAACATGGAGCAAGAGATTTGATAGCGGAGAAGCTCTTCCGTATTGAACTTCAAGATGGGAACCGATTGCAGCCTAAATGTTTTGTGGATTCAAGTGTGATGCATGAACTATGCCAACCTTGGGTGGACTCCCTGGTGGTAAAACTCCTGGGCAAATCAGTGGGATATGTGGTGATGAGGGACAGACTACGTGCCCTATGGAAACCAGTTGGAGGCATGGATATAATGGATGTTGGGTCTGGCTTCTTTATGGTAAAGTTTGATCTGGAGGAGGACCGATCCACAGCGATCAATGGGGGACCTTGGATGATATTTGACCACTACCTGTCAGTACGGATTTGGACCCCAGATTTTGTTGCCTCAGATTGTCGCATTGATACTACAATGGCATGGATTCGTTTTCCTGGATTGGGGCTCCAATACTATGATGAAAGTGTGCTACTTGCCATGGCAGCAGCAGTGGGTAATCCTATTAGAGTTTATACAAACACCCTTAATGTGACAAGGGGTCGTTTTGCTAGAATATGTGTTGAGGTGGACTTAACGCAGCCAGTTGTTGGTCGTGTTTGGCTCGATGGTCATTGGTATAGAGTGGAATATGAGGGATTGCACCTACTCTGTGGTCAATGTGGTTGTTATGGCCACCGCACGCGTGAATGTACCAAAGCTCAGATGACTCAACCTGCCGGGGGGGCATGGCGGCGCTGACACTGCACCAAGCAACCCTAGCGCTTCTGCCAGCCCCAATACAGGGAAAGAGAGCAATCCAATCGCACAGAATATTTCCGTAGATCCCCCAATGCATGGTGATTGGATGACAGTTTCCAAAAATAAGAAAAACCAGAAACAAGGTTCAACAAAAGGGAAAGTCAACGGGGATTCTGAGGTAAAAAGGGTATCAAATAAATTTCTTATTTTAAGGAATGATGAGAATCACCTCATTAAAGACGCTGCTCCAAAGAACAAAGGGAAGGAAATCGTGGGCGCTGACGTGGACCCCCAATCTTCCAAGAAGTGGATACGGAAAAGACAGAGAAAAGATTCCCCCTGGGCCAGACAAGAATGTTGACGTTACCAAGGCCATTACCAGCGTCCAAAAGGAGACGCGGTTGGAGCCCTCTCCTGCTGTGGCGCGTCAATCTCTGCAGCAAACAAAGGATCCAAAACTCTCAAACCTGACCACGTGGAAGGATGGGACCAAAACATCCCTACCAGTCATACGTGTGGCGAACAACAGGTTCACTTTTGTTGACGCCGATACGAGTGCATCTGTAATGGAGTCTGCCATGGAAGTTTGTGTCCAGGGAGAAATCATGCCAAAGAAACCACCCGATCCATCAGAAGAGGCCAATGATGATGCACCAAATTCCATGGACACTTTTCAAGATTGCGAGGAAGGGGGCTCACATGAGGGGGGTCCAGGCTAATTAATAGCCAATGTTTTTTCTTCTTTTTCAGGTTTTATGGATTGTTTTAAATAATTGTCCATTCTATCCTGGAATGTTCGTGGTGCTCGTAGCAGCAGGGGAAGACGTTATGTCCGGCAACTTGTCACTTCATATCGTCCAATTCTCTGCTTTTTATTTGAAACACATTGTAACTTCAATGTAGTAGAAGGCTTCTGGAATAGTTTAGGCTTTGTTATCATTGGCTTGGTAGAGGCTCATAATCATTCTGGTGGTATTTGGGTATTAAAGGAACGGGGGTCTAATTTCCAAGTGGATATTCTTGATCTTCACCCGCAGATGGTTACGTTCAAATGCTCCCAGGGGAATAGTAGCTGGACTGGAAGTGCTATTTATGCGAGTCCTATACCAACTAGAAGAGAAACTTTGTGGGATCATATTCGGAGTTTGCGGGCTACAATAGATAACTCTTGGCTTCTCATGGGGGACTTTAATGAAATAACCAAATCTTCAGAAGTTAGGGGGGCCTTTTTCTTGTAAATCGAGCAGAGAAGTTTTGCAGCTGCATAAATGATTGCCACTTATTGGACGTAGGCTGTGTTGGAGGCCAATTTACATGGTTCAGAAATGCTGCAGGAGCTACACCCTTTGCCAAGCGCCTTGATAGGGCTTTAGTTGACCTTTCTTGGCGTATGCACTTCCCCGAGGCCTATGTGGAATGTCTCTGCAGACACCATTCAGATCATGCACCACTCCTTCTAAGGTTTCATAAGCCCAAGCCTAAGAGTGGAGAGAGACCGTTCCGTTTTCAAGCAGCTTGGTGTTCTCTTGAGGAGTATTCTGACGTGGTCAAGGAAGCTTGGAGTCAAGGCCATGGGCATATTCCTAGGTGTATTGCTCGTGTCAGAGAGGAGTCTATCACTTTCAACAAATCTAAATTTGGCAACATTTTCCGGGAAAAGAAGAGAGTTGAAAACAGGCTTCGAGGTGTCCAACGGAGTTTGGAAAATAATGATGGTGTCAATTTACTCACCCTTGAAAAACAATTAAAGAGAGAACATGAGATGTGGTTGAGAAGGGAGGAAGTTTATTGGTATCAGAAGTCGAGAGAGAAGTAGGTGCGCTTCGGTGACAAAAATACAAAATTCTTTCACACCCAAACGGTGGTTCGAAGGAAGCGCAATAGGATCCATGGGCTTCTCCTGGATAATGGCCTTTAGTGTTCTGATGAAGATGGTATGCGAGCTGCGACCTTGAGTTTTTACCAAAATCATTTTGGGAGTCCTCCTTCTCGACCAAGTTCCTCTCCCTTCAATAACTCACTTTTGCCCCGGCTCAGTGGAATTGGCTACGACAGCATGCTGGCTCTTATTAGCAAGGATGAGGTGTTTCAATCTCTCAAGGGTATGGGCTCATATAAGGCCCCGGGACCGGATGGCCTTCAGCCAATATTTTTCAAAAAATATTGGAACATAGTGGGTGATGATGTCCACCACTTGGTCCAGGAAGCGTTTCAGAATGGTAGGTTGCTGGATGCTCTTGTGGAAACTCTCATTGTGATTATTCCTAAAATAGACCAGCCCTCAGCTCTTAAAGATTTCAGGCCCATAAGCCTTTGTAATGTAGTGTACAAAATCATTATAAAGGTTTTTGTTGCTCGCCTGAGACCTTTCCTCCATGATCTGGTTGGCCCTCTTCAAAGCAGTTTTGTTCTGGGGCGCAATACATCAGATAATTATATCTTGGCTCAAGAGATTGTCCACTTTATGCACAGGTCAAAATCTAAAGCTGGAGTAGTAGCCTTCAAAATTGACTTAGAGAAAGCCTATGACAGGTTAAGTTGGGAGTTCTTGGAAGAAACACTAATTCTGTTTGGCTTTCCTAGAATTACTGTTGACCTCATTATGTGGTGTGTTCGTTCCTCTAGACTTTCCATTTTGTGGAATGGTGAGAAATTGGATAGTTTTGCTCCATCTCCTGGACTTAGACAAGGCGGCCCATGTCTCCCTACCTCTTTGTCTTATGCATGGAACGTTTAGCTTTGGCAATCCAACAGAAAGTTGGTGACAACGTGTGGCATCCGATTCATGTATCTAAGGGGGGCCCTGGTATCTCCCATCTCTTCTTTGCCGACGATGTCCTTTTGTTCTGTAAAGCCAATAGGAGCCAAGTGAAGGGGGTGACTGAGACTTTAGAGGACTTCTGCAGCGCTTCAGGGCTCAAAGTCAACCAGGCAAAGTCAAAAATCATGTGCTCCAAGGCGGTACCTAACTCTATGAAGAATGCCCTTGCTACTACTGCTTCCATGAGGTGTGTGTCTGACCTGGGGAAATACTTGGGTTTCCAATTAATTAATGGGAGAGTGAAGAAGCAAGTTTTCCATCCTATTATGGACAGAATCCACCAGCGTCTGGCAGGTCGGAAGAATTCCCTTCTTAATCGTGCGGGAAAAATCTGTTTAGCAAAATCGGTCCTTAATTCCCTTCCTGTCTACACCATGCAAAGTGTTTGGGTACCGTCAAGTATCTGTGAAGACATTGACCGTAGCATCCGAACCTTCATCTGGTCTTCTCAACACAATTCCCATGCCCTCCACCACGTGGTATGGCACCAGGTGACGCTTCCTAAAAGACTTGGGGGTCTAGGCATTCGTCAGGCAAGGAACACTAATACTGCATTATTAGGCAAGCTCATTTGGAGGTTGTTGCATGATCAGAACTGTTTTTGGGTCCAGATACTTTCTCACAAATATCCGCGTCACCAATCCCTTCTCAATGCATCCATTTCACCCACTGACTCATTTGTTTGGCGAGGCATATTAAAAGCTAAACAAGTGCTTAAACAGGGTCTGAGAATGAATTTTAATAGGGGAGACACCTCTGTTTGGTACTCTGACTGGACAGGATTAGGCCCCCTTTGTAATCTCCTTCCATTTGTGCATATAGTTGACTCCCAAAAGCAGGTTTCGGACATTTGGAATGAGGGAGCTTGGGATTTCTCTCAGCTCTACACCCTTATCCCGGAGGCTATGCAATCCCATATTCGGGATATTCCAGTGCCTTTGTATGTTTCGGATGAGACTGACTCCTGGGGCGGGTGGCCTAGCTCTGATCATAAATATAGAACAAAATCAGCTTACCTCTGGCTTCAAGAACAACAGAGCCCTTCCCTGCGAGCTGGACCTTGGCGTCTCATTTGGAGCATCAAAGCGCCTGAGAAAGTGAAGTTCCTTCTCTGACTCATATTTCATGATTCTTTACCTACATGAGTCTCCCTTGCCAGCAGAAATATCGTCAATGATATCACCTGTCCCAGATGCAATGCTCAATCAGAATCCACCCTCCACGTATTGCGAGACTACACTGCTGCTCAGGAGGTTTGGTGTCGCCTGCGTGTGTTTGTCCACCCTGATTTCTTTTTGGATGATATCATGACTTGGTTGAGAAGAAACTTCAGGGGACCAAATGCTGCTCTGTTTCTCGCTGCTGTCTGGTGGATATGGCGCGCAAGGAACTCTACAGTTTTTGCTTCGACATCTTGGAGCGCTGACTTTGTCATCCAGAAAATCCTGCACATGAGCATGGAATTTAATCTCCCTAATCTTCCTGAAGACGATGGCAGCCACGCCCATAACTCCCTTTGGTGGTCAGCTCCCCCGGTTGGCTCGTATAAGCTTAACGTGGATGAGAGTTTCCACCATCAATCTAGGCTTATGTTTACTGGTGGTCTCATTGGAGACTCTCTAGGACAGTGGGTTTGCGGCTATTCTAGTAAAGAAGGCATTGGTTCAGTCTTTGAAGCAGAGCTATTGGCAGTTCGCAGGGGTCTTTCGTTGGCTTGGGAGAAAAGGTTAATCTCTATCATGTGTGAATCGGACTCAATAGAAGTGATCCATATGTTGCAGAGCACCTCCTCTCCTGCTTCGGTTGCTCCGAGTATTTTGAGTGCTCTCATGGAAATCAGGGAATTGACTTCTAGAGCTTGGAGTGTTGTTTTTGTTCATGTTCTTAGAGAAGCCAATTCTGCAGCAGATTTCTTGGCTAAAGCTGGCCATAGTTTGGATGTTGATTATTGTTTGTGGGTCTCGCCCCCTGCTGAGTGTCTTCCTCTGTTAGAAGAGGACTTGCTTTAGGCTTTTTTTTTCTTCTGTTTTGTTGTTTCTTTTCCTAGTTACCAAAAAAAAAATTATTATAATTGACCTTAAAAATTGACAATTTAGATGTTAAATATAAGAGTAAATATTTAGATAAATTTAGATAAATTAGTCAATTTTAAATTGTGATATAAGCTTATTTTTTATCATAAGTGATTTTTAAAAAATAAATAACTAACTGCATATTTAATTATGTATAATTAATCTTAAAATTTGGCAATTTGTTAGTTAAAACAGTTACTTTAACCACGAGTTTTGTTTAAAATATCAACAATAAGGTACAATTTATTAGTTAAAAAAGTAATCACAAGTTGTGTGTGAAATATCAACAATAATTTAGATAGTTTAATAAACAATAATTTTTTTCTATTATTTAACATGAACATTAAAAGTTAAAACACTCATCAATAAATTTTTAAAAATAAAAATTAAATTGATGCAAATTAAATAATGAAACAATACCACCAATAAATTTTTAGTTTTTAATAAAAATAAAAAATCTCATTTATGTATGCTTACGGTACTTGAGGCCGGTGAAGGGACGTCATTATAGACTAGTTGTCTCTTTGCTGACGGGGCGCCAGAAACAATAAACGGGACGTTGATAACGGAGAAGGTCCTTTATGTTCTTTCCCCTTTTTATGTTTGAGAACCCTAAATCCGTGAATTCGTAAAAAATCAGAGCTCTTCTCTTCCTCCCAACCCTATCACTCTCAGGTAATTATTTAATTTGCCCTAATTCTTTTGTGGGTTCTTCTGCTTTTTATTCTCACGGATCTCGAAATCTAACAGCACGACCTCTCTACAACAACATATAGATTGTCTGTAATAGAATCCGTTAGCTATATCTTCTCAGCGATCTCCTTTAATTGGGATTAGGTCTGTAATGGGTTTTTTATTGCTGGAATTTCAATTGCACCTGCACTTTGTTGTTACCCCTAACACGTTGTTAATTTCCCCCCTCAGTATTTACTCTTATCTGCGTAGATTTTGTTTTTAACGTTTGTTGCAAATTGGCATCTGAAAATATTTAAATTATATCAGCCTATCTTGTTACCCTGGTTGTGGGATAAATAAGGCTTGGTTGTCGGGGCTTTATGAAACATGTTGGCTAATTTATGAGTAAATGGTCTATTGGAATTTATTTTGAGAAACACAGTTTTGCAATATACTTATGGTTATGGCGGGATACCTGATTGTAAAATGGATATTGTAGTCTAAAAGGCTGCAAATTTTCGTGGTTCCTTTTGACAGGTTTAGGGTTATTGTCTGAAATGGCATCGGTATCTAGTCAGCCACAGTTCCGATACACCCAGCCACCATCAAAGGTGCTTCATTTGAGAAACTTGCCATGGGAATGCACAGAGGAGGAACTGATTGAACTTGGGAAGCCATTTGGTAAAGTTGTGAACACAAAATGCAATGTTGGAGCAAATCGAAATCAAGCTTTTATTGAATTTGTGAGTGGATTTTGTTTTCCTTTTGTCTCTATCTTATTTCTCCCTTCATACAAAGTTACTGATTATTTGTTACAAATCATATTTGTTACCAAAACCTGCAGGCAGATTTAAATCAAGCTATTGCAATGATATCATACTATGCCTCATCATCGGAGCCTGCACAAGTACGAGGGAAAACAGTGTATCTGCAATATTCAAATAGGCAAGAAATAGTGAATAACAAAACTGCTGCAGATGTTGCTGGGAATGTATTGTTAGTAACAATTGAGGGTGCAGATGCACGCCTTGTCAGCATTGATGTTTTGCACTTGGTAAGCAATTACGTGTGTGTATTAGTTATATGCTAACACTGTCATCATGAGGATGCTGGTCATTTAGTTTTGTGATTAGGTTTTTCTTTGTCAGGCTATGGAAAATTTGTTGACATGTATGTAAATGAATCAGCAGGCCCATGTCAAGGCAATATCTTCGATGGCAGCTTAGTGCTTTGGGAGAAATAGCGCTTGTGTGTTTGTCTCTTTTCTCCTTTCCTTAACACTACCTCTTTCTTCCCTATTCTCCCCCTGAACTCCTACCATTCTTGTAGTTTAGGATGTTGCCATTTCTTTTTTCTTTTTTTTTATTTGTGCATCCGTGCTTCATTGACTCATCATCTGCATTTTGCTTGTACCTAGATTTAGTCTCATCTGAAAGTAGGCTAAAATTTCCCTTCTAAACTTGGCAATTGAATGCTGAGTTTTCACATAATTTATTGCTCAGGATGTAATTTACTTCCCAGATCATTTGTTTGAATCAACTATTCAAAGATCAAAGTGAATGATTCCATTACCTTCAAACTCTTAAAAATATTAATACTGTTATATATTCTAGGCAGTTATTCATCTAGGAAAATTGTGATTTGAATTAAATCACTTGGCTAAACTATTTCCCTCATTTTCTGCAGTTAATGCCGAGCTTTAATGAGAAATCTCTGATAATTGTTTTAATAGTTTCTTGATTTTTCATTTGTCTTGCCCATTGCTTACAATATTTTAGTTCTTCTGACACCAGCATTTGCACCAAAAGCTTTTTTCTATTAGCATTTCAGGAGATATATTGATTTGCTTGAAGCCTTAAACTTGCATAGTGTTTTTTAAGTCCTATCATGGTTTTCTCTGTCAGTCTTTATTTTCTGTGTCCATAAAATGGAGTTTGTGTTAGTGTATGTAAGTGATGAACTGCCTTGTCTATATGCTGAAGTTTTAGATTTGTTAGTATTCCCACTTCTCTACAATATACAACTTAGAAGGCACAGTACATTGTTCATTTCGTGTTCAGATATTAATATCCATCTTTGTAAATATCGTCCTGAAAGTATATTATCCACTTATGCAGGTCTTTTCAGCCTTTGGATTTGTGCATAAGATTACTACTTTTGAGAAGACAGCAGGATTCCAGGTATAATGATATGCAACCTTAATTTATTGTGATATTGTCTCTTTTTTTATCTTATAAGCACAAGCTTATTCTTCTATATACTACTGTTTAGGCGCTGGTGCAGTTCTCAGATGCAGAGACTGCTACGTCTGCAAAGGATGCTTTGGATGGAAGAAGCATACCTAGGTAATGATCGTATTACTAGTTTGACATTGTTAGAGTTCAACTGACAGATCATAGGGTGGTAGATGTGGTGCGGTGTGTATCTTCTCATACAGGTCAACAGTCAACTGGTTGACTGTTGCACATTCACACTTTGGAAGTTCTTTATGTCTTTGACTTGTTATGGAGCTTATAGACTTCATTTTGCACTTGTTTGCAATTCTATTGATTGTTGAATGTGGTAAATGAAAGTGCTAAGTTTGAGTTGGGCTACAAATTAGTAGTTATTGTAATTGTAATTTACAATATTAATTAGCTCTTATTATTTCTCAATTTTTGTTGTTTCTGATTATTGATCTTTAACCCCACCCTGGTATCAGGTATCTGCTTCCTGAGCATGTGGGACCATGTACCCTCAGGATCACATATTCTGGACATTCAGATTTAACTGTTAAGTTTCAAAGCCACAGGAGCAGGTAATGCTGATTTCCGTGGTATCGCTGGCTTGCTGGAAACCCTTTTTGGCAGAACTTTTTATTTTATTTATCTATATTCTTTCCTTTCCATGTTGGCTTTTGGTGTATTTCTTGTTGTGAATATTGGTTCTGTATTTCACCCTTCATATTAGTTTTGTGCCCTTTTTCATTCTATGATAATACTAATGAGTTTAATTGGTTATTTTTCTTGCTCCAGAGACTATACTAATCCTTATCTTCCTGTTGCTCAATCAGCTGTGGAGGGAAGTGGACAGGTAACTTTTTGAGTTTTGACTGTTAACAATATGACATCTCATGTTGCTTGGTCATTTGTTCATTTGAAGCATTCAAATTGCATGTTTTAACTTGGAGTGTTTACTTCATGCACATCAGTTAGGTGTGTGCCTTCTGCCAAGCATTTGCCCTGACGGAGGATTTCTTTTTATATCCATTTATAATTTTTGCAGGTCATGGTTGGTTTGGATGGGAAAAGACTGGAGACTGAGAGTAATGTTCTTCTTGCATCTATCGAGAACATGCAATATGCTGTAACATTGGATGTCTTGCATATGGTACTTCTAACCATGAGTCCATGACCACCCGTTTTTTACATTATTGATTAACAATACAGTTTAGTTAATAATATCCTACCCTTTTTGCTTTTTGTGATAGGTTTTCTCTGCTTTTGGGCCTGTCCAAAAGATTGCAATGTTTGATAAGAATGGTGGTTTACAGGCTCTGATTCAATATCCAGGTCAGGTTCTTTGAAGAATTTTACTCACCATTATTTGGATATATTGTCTGTATTGTTGATTATTAGTGTTTGTTCGAACCAAGTGGGTGTGCTGGTGTATTCACTGTATTGTTTTTATGTCGCTCAAAATTTTAAACATTACATCTGAGGAAAGTTTTGAATTGTGCTTCTATGTTGCCTGTTTCTTTGAAAATCAAGCACTTATGCTCTGCAAATTGGTGGGGTGAGTGGCAAGTGTTACTGCATGCCCTTGTACATATGCCTTGATGAACTCCTTCGTTTCCTGTATTATCTTGGAGATCCTGCCCCATATGATCCAATAATCCTTCAAAACAGAAGTTGTCCATTACTGAGATCGATTTATTTTGGATAGAAATATTTAATAAAGACACTTCTACCTGCGTATTATTGTTCTTCTCTAAATTTTCCCTTTTGGTAAATAATTTCCAAAGATATGATTGTTCTCTCAAGGGTTATGGGTCTGTTGCATGCTGGGAATCTCCTCAGCAGGGCGTGTAATTAACTTACTAATGATGATTCAAGTGTGTTAGTTATGCATTTATGTGTCAATGACTCGGTGTTGAGACATCCGGAATTTTGACCTCATTGATAGTTGTGAACTTTTTACTTGCCCTGTTTTGTTCGATACTGTCAGTATAAGGTTGAGGATTGAGATAGTGACATGCTATGGTTTGCAGATACTCAGACAGCTGTTGTGGCCAAGGAAGCCTTGGAAGGACACTGCATATATGATGGTGGTTTTTGCAAGCTTCACATCTCATATTCACGTCATACGGATCTTAGTATAAAGGTAAACAACCAACCTTATCTGTAGAGTGAGGATTGATCATTTAAATAATTGCTTGAGAGAGTATATGAATGGTGTCTTAAACCAATATGATAAAACATTGGTTCAGTTATCATATAAGCAAACAAAAGTCAATCCTCTTAGTTCATGGATACATTTAATTAAATAATACTCAGAACTTGAGAATCTAGTTTTGAACCTTGGTTTTCCTTTCTGGCACGATGTTGGTAAGTTGGTTTATCATATGCTGAAAATCCTTCAACTGAAGCTTGACAGGTTTCCCCTTATGAATTGGTCTCCATCACACCTTGCTTATGGAATCTCTTGACTAAGTACAAAAATGCAATATAAGGATGTTGTCTCCTAATTTTAGATTTGCTTATGGAATCTCTTGACTAAGTACAAAATGCAATATAAGGATGTTGTCTCCTAATTTTAGATTTGCTGTTCAGTATTTTATTTTCCTTTTTTTTGGGGTGGGGGGGGGGGGGGGGGGGGTAGCCAGGATCAACTGATATTGAATACTGTAAAATCATTTTTTTTAAACTTACTGTAAGTAGGAACTCATTTGTAGTTAGTCATTCTTTGAAGAGTTATATTATGGCTTCGGTATTTCAAGGATGATTTGTGTAATTACAGGTCAATAATGACAGGAGTAGAGACTATACCCTTCCTAGTACACCTGTTGTGAGCGCCCAGCCCCCTGTTTTAGGGCAACACCCTGTTCCCATGATGGGTGCTCCTGCTCAACAATACAACGGGTCTCAGTATACTCCAATTTCTGAGCAGGCTGGGATGCCTCAATCTCAGGGTGGATGGGGGGCAGCTCTACCAGCAGGAGCTCAGTCTATGCCACCGCAGATGCACAATAATATGTACATGCCACCTGGTACTATGCCACAACAAATGGCCCCTGGAATGCAATTTCAAAGTCACAGCACCCTACAACCTACATCCACGATGCCCACGTATGGATCCGATCGCACTCAATAGCATGCATCTCTCCTATGGTCTCAAATAGATCTTCGTTGGTTTAACAGTCTGCTGGCTTCTGCAGCAATGAGGATTACCGCTTGAATTAAGGTTCTCATCTGGTGAAAGCGGCTTTCATATGCTGACGTTATTCTGAACCTCAAATAGGCCATTTCTCATCTTTTTTTCTTTCTTTTTTTGTTATTTTTCAGATTTTGAATGTTAAGTCTGTATGCAATTGGTCAAAAACTTTCAAGGTACTTTTGAAACAAATGTTGTTCTTGGGGTCTGTTTGGATTAGGTTGTGTTTGGGAATGGTGTTTGAAAAATAATTCTAATATAGTTAATTTTACTTGGACAGTATAAAATGTATCTCGTGCAATCACCTCCTCTTGACCTTTAAGCATTGGATCGTAAAGCCATAAAGGTTAAGGGTGCGTTTCATTCCATTCCGTTCTCACTTTTTAGTTTTAAAAACACTTTTTAGTTTTTAAAACAGTTTTATAAAATAGTTCTTAAATACTATTTTCCAGAAATAAAAAGAAAAAAATGTTTGATGATTTTATTTTTAAAATCTATTTTTTAGAAAATGGAAAATTGAAAACATTACTGCAAGAGAACGCAATGGCGCGGGAGTGCGGATAGTGCTCTCCTCTTATGACGACTTATGACGGAGTTTCAAGGTGAGCTCCTCCTCCTTCTATGGCCACCATGGAGGACGCAATGGTGGAAGAGCTGACAATTAGCCCGACTCAATGTCGGTTTTGTGAGCCAGTCCGAGATGTATTTAAACATTTAAAATAAAGGCTCGAGCCCTACATTTTTGGGGTAGTCTGATTTTTTTACGGGTTTGCGGACTACCAATCACTTTTGTAGGTAGCGACCTTTATCGGGTCGATCTAAAAATCCCGGGAGTTATTTGGTCTTCTAAAATAAATGACCAAATCTTATGTTTTTGTGGGTTTTTACGGACCGACCCGGTCGGGTTAGCATTCCCTGCTCTAGCCGGTAGACGTGTCCTGCTCTCCCTATTCTTCTTCGGCACAATGCTCTTCTTATGACATTATTTTGACCTAAGCTCCTCCTTCCATGGTGTCCATGGAGGACGCGATGGCGCGGGATTGCATCCATGGTCTATTGCAATCGTGTCCTACTTTTTTTATTCTCTGATGGATAAATGGTAATACTCTCCTTTTCCGGCGAACAAAACTAAGCATGACTCCACGGTGCGATCACTATGAAATGTTGGGGAAGAAAAAGTAGAGAGAGAAACAAGAAAGCAAACATAAAGAAATATTCTATTATTTACAAAATTGTCATTGTGAAATTAAAGAAAATAAAACCGAGTTTGAAAACATGTTAAAGTAGTTTTTAAAATTTTTAGTTTTTTTATTGTAAAATTTCAGAAAATAAGAAATGAAATGAAAATATAAAATGAAAATAAGAAATGCAAATATAAACCAAACAAGTAATGTTTAAAAATGGATGAGAATATAATTTTATTAAATTTATTTTAATGAACTTATAATGTTTTAGTTAAACATTTATCCTTTATTTATTTTAGGGAATGGAAAATAAGGATTGAAAACAGAGATTCTAATCCACTTTCCTTCGTTTACTTTGAAAGGAAAATAGTGAGGAATGAAAAAGTTTCATTAAATTTAATATTTTTTCTTTTAATTTCTTCCTTTCATGATTACTTTCACTTTCTTTTAGTCTAAATAACCTAAAAAATCATTTCACTCTTCTCTCACTTTCCTTTCATCTTTTTCCCTAAGTTTTTTCTTCTTTCTACTTTCTTTCTCAACCAAACAAATCAATAATTTAATTAAATTAAGAGTTTACACATTTTTTTAGTCTTAATTATGTAACTTTAATTGGAACATAAAAATTATTTTTAGAAAAAGAGAGTAATCTTTAATATAAAATTAGGTTATATGACTTATATCTGATAATTCAACAAATTTTAGTTTAAATTTATTTCTTGTCTTTTTCATAAATAAAATCAGAGTTTAACCTAATTTTTAATTTTATTTGATTATGTGATTTATTTTAATTTAGTTATGCGATTCACTTCCTCTTTTCCTTACCAACGGGGTTGGTTCAAGTAGTATATGCTTGTTTCCCCTTAAGCAAGGTCTCGGGTTCGAGTCTTGTGGATGGAAAAAAATCCTCGCTGGGAGAGCTAGCCCCACCATGATGTGGATGTTCCCGACTCGAACAAGATTGTCTCCCGTGGAGGATAACTGTGGTTAAACAAAAAAAAACTTCCTTTTTTCCTTATTTCCCCATCCTTAAAAATCATGTGAACATGCCAACAGGGAAGGGATTATTGTTTTCCTTTACCCTTGTCCAAACAAGATAATAAGCCCAAATTACTTATTTTTTATATATACAACAAATCATTTCCCTTTTAAATAATTAAAAGGCAAAAAACATTTGAAGACACTTTCTACTTTATTTTTAGAAACAAGAAAAATATAAAAAATACAATAAATATACACCGTTAATGTCAAAAGGATATTTACATAAATATTTAGTGATGTGCTATTACATTATTTAATAAATATGACACTTTATATAATATTAAATTCAATAATTAATATGGTAACATATTTTTAGATTAATGCAAATTTTTGTTATATATATATATATATTCAACTCTATCGAAGAGTGGTTGACGGCTGAAATGGACTGTGACGCTAGGTAAACTTTACCTGCTATGTCAAAAGGGTTTGAATCTCGGAGTCGCCACTTATCACTCTCGGGAGGGTTTTACCTAATTGTCATCCCTGCTCCAAAGGTTAAACTCACATCTATATCTGTGGGGTATTCCCGGTCAAGCCAACAAAATATTTATTCAACTCTTAAAACATGATAATAATGCAATGTAAAAATAGCACAATCCAATGTATATCTTGTACTCCCTCCGATCCTAGTTATAAGAACCAATTTTAAAGTGAGTTTTGGTCTTTTTTACAAGAACCTTTTAAGATAGTTTCATGCATTAATTATTTTTTTTTACAAAAATACCCCATTGATGAAAGTGGATGAGTAATTAATTAGTAGGGAGAGTATGATACAATGAAGTAATTAATTAGAAATAAAAAAAATAATTGATCTCAATAAATTTAAGTGTAGTTAAGAAAATATAGTATAAATTCATGATAAATTAAATCATTTTTTTTAACTTATGTAAAATAGTTAAAATCAGGCTTATCAATAGCGCCACTATAGCGGCGTAGCGGCGCGGAGCGGCCCCCTGCCGCTACACAGGGCCGCATAGCATCGCGGTTCACTATAGCGGCCGTAGCGCCGCAATAGCGGCAAAAATAGCGGTCGTAGCGGCGCTATTTGGCCGCTATAGTGAAGCAATAAAAAATCCAAAAAAAAACCTGTGAAGCAATAAAAAAATCCAAAAAAGAACCTCAAAAGTGTCTGTTCAGTTCAGACCCCTTTTATGGGGGGTATTTCAGACTTTTTGCAAGAGGAAACTTGTTGCATAAGTACTTCTCCTATTCTCTCCCCCATTTCAACCGACACTTTCCCTCCACTTCTCTCACCCCTCACTCCCACGACCCAGCTTCTCCTCTGACCATCGTCTCCGGCGACTCTCCGGCCACTCTCCGGCGACTCTTTCCAGCAGCTTCTGACGCGTTTCTGTGCTGTGGCTGCTGTCCAGCAGCTATCTCAGGTGAAGAAACAGAAAGTGATGAACATATTGAAGAGGAGGAGCAAGATGAAGAGATTTACAACCTTGGTAGCAGTGAGAGTGAGAAAGAAGAGGACTTGGAAGATCTAGAAGAGGATTGTTGATGATTCCTAATTTCCTATTAAGAAATACTTCTGTTTGACTTTAATGTTTTGTTACTTTAAGTTTTAGAGGCTTAAACTTGTTAGTTTCCTTGACTTTTGTTATTGTTTGCTTGTATGAACTTGTTAAGACCTATGACTTTTTATTGCTAATTATGAATATGTCAAGGTTTTGAGTAATTTGTTAGTATTTTTATGTATTTAGTATAAATTACCTAATCTATAACAAAAAATTCAGAATAGCGGTCATCCCGCTATGCGCTATACCGCTATAGCATTTTGGGGGTCGGCCGCTACGCTCCGTTATCCGGGATTGATAACCATGGTTAAAATACTCTTATATCGGATCGTATAGGAGGGAGTGTATAACAAACAACTGCCATTATCCTTGTGCACCAAAGAAACTGCTATTATCCTTAAGTAATTTTAAAACAATAAAATTTAAAATCCAAAATCACTATCGGGTGGCGGCACCATTTTCAATCAGTAGATAAGGTTGCTGTTACATCTTCTTCATCTAATCCTCTGAACTCTAATCTTCTCCTCTCTCTCATCTCCACAGAGTGAGGAAGAAGAAGCGCCCTAGCATTAAACCCTATTATGGCCACACTTCAAGCCTCACTACTTCTTTGTAGGGTTTCCTTTCCATTCGCCTCTCACAATCTTCACACGCTTTCATCTCCCTATCAATTCCACCCACGCCTTTCCTCTTCCATCTCTTGCACTGCAACTTCTCCGTCCCAATGGAATCCCATAATAGCTGTTGATTCTAATTCAATCCAGAACGAAACTCAAACATTATCGGAAGAAACGTTATCTGTCGATGGAACCGATGCTGAATCCAATCCTTTGGAGGGAGAGAGTGAGAAAGAGGAAGTTGGCGACGAGTTTGGAAGGTTACCGGTTGTGGTGTTCTTGGTAGGACTATGGGCGAAGACGAGAGAAAGCGTTAAAAAGGCTTTCTCGGATTTCATGAATTGGCTTCCAATTTGGCAGCAGGAGAGGCGTTTGGCGAAGTTAATCACTGACGCTGAAGCGAATCCCAACGATGTAGCCAAACAAACTGCTCTACTAGTTGAACTTAACAAGCACAGGTCTCACTTTGACTCGCATTGCACCATGAGATCAGAAATCACAATGAAGTTGTATAGGAGAATATTTGAATATTCTATTTTGAAAAACAGAAATACCGTTTTCGTGAAAAAAAAAGAAAATTAATAATTAATCGCGATAAATTAAATTGCAACGCTCATACAAGAAACTCAAGAATGTAGTTACAACGTGGAATAAACTTTTTTTCTGTTTGGTTTTTATTCAGAAAGTGGATAAATTCAGCAAGATAAACAATAGGGCATACTCTTTTACTTGAAAAATGGGAATTTGCGTCAAAGTTTGTCTTTTCTTTTTCTTTTTCTTTCTTTTTCCCAGTCCCGAGTCTGTCATCAAGCATTTCGAAGAAAGGGAGGGTGCTGTAGATAGTAGAGGTGTTGTAGAATATCTTCGAGCTCTTGTGACCACTAATGCTATTGCTGAATATCTTCCAGACGAGGAATCTGGAAAACCCTCTAACCTTCCTACTCTGGTAGTCACTTTGTCTAATGCACATTCTTTTTCTTTAATTGCTCATTTTTTTATTAGCAGAAGAGTAAACTAAGCATCTATGTCTCTTTGATTTTTTTTTTTTTTGTAAATTTCCTAGAGTCTTGTGATCTGAAATTAACATGATTGGTTTCTTGGATACTTTCAAGTCTCAAATTTCACTTATATATACAAGATTTTAATGTTATTTTGATTCTCGTCATGGTCCACTTGTTATTATCACAAATTCCATGTTCTGCATCTTTTCTGTTTGTCACCACGAACTGTCTTTTGAATTTTATAACAGTATCATCTGACATATTTTATTTCATAATTTAGACACGTTATATCGTGTGCAAGTGCAATTGACAGTAAATATTTTTTTGCAGTTGCAAGACTTGAAGCAGCGTGCATCAGGTAACTCAGATGAGCCTATTCGTAGCCCTGGAATATCTGAGAAGCAGCCATTCCATGTGGTTATGGTAACAATTATTCCAAGAAATGTTCTTTTCACTTTATGGTTTTCAGTGATTAGCATTTTTAGTCCAGATTCTTTTTTGTTTGTTTTGGGAATTTCAGAAACTGTTTCCTTCTCCAGGTTGATCCAAAAGTATCAAACAAACCACATTTCATACAAGATCTTATCACAGCCATTTTGTTTACTGTTGCTTTGGGATTGATCTGGTATGAGCCTTTAGTTTCCTTTTATCTCTTCCTCTCTCTTCTCTATATCTTACCTGGAAGCTTCATTTAATGTCTTACAAAATATGTATGCTTTTCAGGGTTATGGGAATGGTTGCGCTTCAAAAATACATAGGAAGCTTTGGTGGGGTTGGAACTTCAGGTGTTGGCTCAAGTAATTCCTATGCCCCAAAGGAATTAAATAAGGAAGTGATGCCAGAAAAGGTTAACATCTTAAGATGTATTTTAACAAACATAATCTTATTCATATTATAATATGCCAAAATAGTTAATTCTGTATTTCTTGAAACATAGATGACTTGTTGATAGGCATTGCCAACTACAAATTTTGTGCTGTCACTGAATTTTGCCTACTACAATACATGCATAACCCTTTTTTCGTTCAAATAACACAATCCTGGTTTATCAATTATTCATAACATGCTATTTCATTGATCAGTCAACAACTTCTAAAATAAATCTAATTCTATGAATTGGATCATTTAGAGTTTGTTTCCCTTAACTACGGGAGTCTCCCCCTACTGTTCTTGGCATGTGACTGTTGGCAGACTATAAGTATTAGCTTTCTGAGGAGTTAGTATGGTGTTCCTCTTTCTTATTTTGTTTGCGTTTCATATGTACCAGAAGGAAATTTATTTGCTCTTTTTGTATGGGAGGTCTTATAGAACATACCGAATAACCAACAAATCAGAAATTGTGCCACAAAACCTTATATAATCTCTCTCTCTCTCTCTCTGCAGAATGTCAAAACATTTAAGGATGTAAAAGGTTGTGATGATGCAAAGCAAGAACTTGTGGAAGTTGTGGAGTACCTGAAAAATCCAGCAAAATTTACCCGTCTTGGAGGAAAGTTGCCAAAGGTCTGAAGAAGTGATTTTGTCTTTTGGTTGAATTTTTCGGCATGGCAGCTTTGGCTTATATTTCTTCTTTCAATGTATTGGCTTCTCATTTTTTGTAGGAGGACCTAGGTTTCCATCCCTGCTTATGAGCTGATAACATATTTATACTATCTCCATATGCCAGTTATTTTGTTTACAGTAATAAACATGCTTTATTTTTTTTCATTGCATGCTATGCTAATCAACTTGCTTGTCTAGTAAGGTGCCATGGTTTTTTAGTGTGCATTGGATTCTTTTTTTTTCCCCTGGTTTTTATGAGGTGAGCCTAAGTCGTTTCTTTTTTCAGGGTATTCTCTTGACTGGACCACCTGGAACTGGAAAAACTCTGCTAGCCAAGGTCAGTTTGTTTCTACTCTGCATATCTTAAGGCTTTCTATTTTTTTACAATTTTTATGAAGTTCTTGTTTCTTGAACTAGAACCTATTGGTCTCCTCTGCCATTTTGATATGCTTTCATGAAGTTTTTGGAAGTACATATCTGGCCTTTGGTTCTTGTCTTTCATGCGATTTCAAGGACATCATCATGACTCCACTACTATCTCTTTTGCATAGTTTGTACTTCTAAGTTGATTGTTCTATCAAAAAAATGAAGCAAAAGTTTATTTTTCTATGCTCTTGTGAATTGTTTGGATATTCTATTATGGTAATTAAATTTTTAGAACTTTTCTATGTGATCTCTTTTCAAAAAAGCAATTCCTTTTGGCTGTTGTAAGTTGCAAAGTTGATAGATGGTGTCTTTTAGGCATGTACCTATGTACACTGTATGACTGTAACCAATGGTTATATAGTGCATGTTCTGTTTCCTTGTGGTATGTACATGCAGCTGTTTATTGTGTCTACATGATAGGCTTTCAATTAAATTTCCCAGTGCCAATATTCTTGTCTAATTTTTTATTTTGCCTAAAATAATTTTTCCTCCTGTTTCCCTTCTCATTGTTGTACTGCATGTGATGAAAAATCATGGTTCATAAGTTTCATGCATATTATATTCTTTTTCCTTACATAGTGCTATATGTAGGCCCATGGTTGTATGGGTTTCACTTTCTTATGTACTCAGGCATTTATAAATCGTGAAATTATTTTCATTTCCAGTCATTTTTTGACAACTTCATTTTCTTATTCGTTCTTTAGAATCCATAAATACAATTGAAACAAAAAATACATCACTATCATCTACTTCAAGATAATCTATTGAAATTCATATAATATATTCTCTGATCTGATAGTGTTTGCTTTATCTGGGACCTTGAAGGCTATTGCTGGAGAAGCCGGTGTTCCATTTTTCTATCGAGCAGGATCTGAATTTGAGGAGATGTAAGTTTTCTTTTTGTTTATGCATTTTCAATAGCTTAAATTAGCATAGGCTATGTATTATGTACTGTCTTCATATCCGAAGCAGGATATTACGAGCTATTCTGCTAGAATTATAATAAAGATACATTATAAAATTGTCTTGGAAAATGCATAAAGAATGCTATTTTATTTCTTTATGCATAAAGAATGCATAAAGAAATGTTTCTTTAGCTTTTCCATTATTGATTACTAGGACCCAGTTATTACTACCACATGCCTTTTACCAACTATATGCTATACTCACATTATCACCTCAATGTTATTCCATTTTGGTTTGAGATAAGAAAAGGCTTGATGCATTGTGGTTTCTTCAAAGTGGCAAATAATGTTTCTATCCGGGAAGAAAAGTGAGTGGAAGGCAAATCTTGAGGATATAACTTTTCCATGCTAAAAATCAAATATCTTTCTCTCCGCCTCTTTCCTTGGGAGGAGAGCGATTGTGAACACCATTTTGTAATGTATTTGCCTACTAGGAAGCATAAACACTTCAAAACAATAATCATGTCCTGTCGTGCCTGTGTCATACATGTATTTATCTCGGACACTTTAGGGACACTTCTAGCTGTATTTTACAGTGTTTTTCTTTAGGGTTTGTTTGGGAGTTTGGAGGGAAGGGGAAGGGAAGGAAGGAGGGGAGAGCTTTGTAACCTAACTACACTCACAAACACAAAAGGGGGAAGGGTTTCATATAAAATCTCCCTTCCTTCCCTTCTCTTTCATTTTCTAACTTGCAAACATACCCTTAATTTTTTGAACTTATACCAATGCCGATGAGATTATCGTAATAATTAGATAAATGATAATGTTTTATTATGTCTAAAATAACTCACACTAACATTTAAAATATTAACTCTCTTTTGTATTAATTTTATACTCATTTAGGGGTCGTTCGGGGTGGTTGCGAGTTTTCAGTTTTTGGTTTTTAAAGATTTTTAATCAAGTTTTTACAACTCAAAACTAAAAACTGAAAACTTGATTTTGTGGTTTTCAAAACAGACATTTTGAAAACCACAAAAAGTGGTTTTCAATTTTTGGTTTTGAGTTGTAAAATCTTTGTTCAAAGTTTTTAAAAACCAAAAACTGAAAACTCGCAACCACCCCGAACGGCCCCTTAGTGTGTTGTATTACAATTGTGTCTTATCCCGTATTTTTAAAAATTTTCCAGATCCTCATGTCCCTGTCATATATGTTCTCTGTAGCTTTCCTATCAGTTAGATTCCTGAAATGAATTTGAGCTTCTCGACTTAATGAACTTGGTGTTTGTTCATTATGGGTTAAGAGCTTTTATTATTATTATTATTATTATTATTATTATTATATATAAAAGTAGTTTAGTATCTCTGTCAAGGGACTTCATTTTTCAATTGATTAAGGTGGAATTACACTTTTATAGAATGGAAATAAATCCAAATAATTTGGAACATGCAAAATATAAGAAACACAGAGGTGAGTTATTACTTCTTAATTTACCCCTCAAAATGATGCTAAATTGTTTTTCTTGGGGAACCAACTTTGCTTAGCATGATGCATTTCTGATAGGGGTGACATTCTACCATGTTAAATTAAATTTTAGAACTTTTCCATGTGATCTCTTAGCAAAAAAGCAATTTCTTCTGATTGTTGTAAGTTGCACAGTTGATAGATGGTGTCTTATTGTCTTTTGTGCATGTGCCTATGTAAACTGTATGACTCTAACCATTATTATTACATTAAGGGATGTTGTGATATTTTAGTTGTCAGAGATTCACAATTTCGTATCATTTTTCATCTTTAGGTATGTTGGGGTCGGAGCTCGACGTGTAAGATCCTTATTTCAAGCAGCAAGAAAGAAGGTCTGTTACCTTTGATCCATGGATACTCATCTGTTTGTTATTCTGGTTTACTTAATTAGTATTTTAGTTTAGCAAATGATTTCCTTTTTTTTTTCTGATTTGGAGCATTGCTCCCATTCTGCCCCAATTCTTTTTGTAGGCTCCTTGTATCATTTTCATTGATGAAATAGATGCTGTTGGTTCAACAAGGAAACAGTGGGAGGGCCATACAAAGAAGACATTGCATCAACTACTTGTGGAAATGGATGGGTTTGAGCCGAATGAAGTACATCTATACATTATTGAGTGTTAATCACTTTCTCTTTGTTTTCCAATTTATTTGACATCTTTATCTTGTAGGGAATAATATTAATGGCTGCAACAAACTTGCCTGATATTCTTGATCCTGCTTTAACAAGGCCTGGTAGATTTGATCGGCATGTAAGTCCTTATATATTCTTTTTTCTCTCAATAAATGAAGAATTTATAAAGAGAAACGAGGATAAGAAATCCTCCCTGAACAGCAAAGAAAGAAACTGAACAAGATATAAAAGAAAATAAAAGCTTAGATCAAAACAGCTTTCCACTCCTATCAATCCATTAAAGAAGCTTTGTCAAAAAAACATGGGCTGAAACCCATAAGGTAGTCAAAAAGACAATTTTCCTTGTAAAAGGTGGAATAAAAAATTTATCTATTCAAAAACTTTGGCTTTGGCTCACACAACAGACCAGCAAAAAGAAAACACTGCCAAAGGATCTCACATTCCTTTCTTTAACAAAAGCCTCTAAAATGGTTGCACAAAAACTATTTGGTTTTGCAGTACATACCCATAGAATATTGGGTTTGTACGTGTGGGTACGCACCCAAACAATTTTTCAAAAAAATAATAACAGGTACCTTGTTGGGTACGTTTTGGGTACTCCTGGGTCTGCTTTGGATACTCTACGTCGTTTTTTCACTCTAGTATCAAGTAATTTTCATATAGAATATAAGAAGACTAACCAACCCAATTCCAGATTGTTGTACCAAATCCAGATTTACGTGGTCGACAAGAAATATTGGAGCTTTACTTGCAAGATAAACCTTTGGCTGATGATGTAGATATTCAATCAATAGCTCGTGGAACACCGGGATTTAACGGGGCAGGTGAATGTTGTATAATATATGTGACATGAATCTCCTTCCTTTCTGCTAATCCAATTATTATCCCCCTTCAAATTCCATGTGAATGATGTTTTCTATAACTCTCCATTTAAACTAGATCTTGCAAACCTGGTAAACATTGCTGCCATTAAAGCTGCTGTTGAAGGTGCTGAGAATTTAGCAGCTGCACAGTTGGAGTTTGCAAAAGATAGAATAATGATGGGTACAGAGCGGAAAACGATGTTCGTATCAGAAGAGTCTAAAAAGGTATACCTTATCTTCTCTAAATTTTTTAATATGAAATTTCTGTGCTACCATTTTAAATATCCACAGTTATCCCTGCCCTGGTACATGTTGAAGTTTGTTTACAAGTCTAATCATTACACTGAAGATCTCTAAATCCAAGAATTCTAAAACTCATCTGTCAGACATTCCATTTGCTTGCATCTACGATAATGACAATACACAAACTTTTTATGACTTTTTTTCCTAAGAAAAAATGGATGACACTGATGAATAGTTAATTGATCAATCAGGTGTCAGGTGCTGAGGTGGATATCTATAAAAAAATTGATTCTCTTCCAAAACTGTCCTTTTTTCTAGAATATTTCTTTTTCAAGAGTAACTCAAAATCAATTCATATATCATTCATTACTTACGAGCATCTTTGCAGTCTATTGTTTATTCAGTAAAATCAGCTTGTACTTAGATTATGCAATGCTTCTCTCTGTGAAGAGATACCAGTATGCCATAATAAATATTGGATTGTATTTTATCATCAGGCTTGTGTTTTTCTTAGTTTGAACCCGAAATACTTAATTTCCAAAATCATCTTGCAAACTATTGATCTGTAAACTAATGATTTTTTGTTTATATTAATCAAATATTTAGTATTTTTTTATGTATGGTTATCTATATGTTAACATCGTACATGAAAATTTCAGCTTACTGCCTATCATGAGAGTGGCCATGCAATTGTTGCCATTAACACTGAGGGTGCACATCCAATTCACAAGGCAACAATCATGCCACGTGGATCTGCTTTAGGAATGGTCACTCAGCTTCCCTCTGGTGATGAGACATCAATAAGCAAGAAGCAGTTGCTAGCCCGCCTTGATGTTTGTATGGGAGGAAGAGTTGCAGAAGAAATTATCTTTGGTGAGGAGCATATCACAACTGGAGCAAGTAGTGATCTTCAGACTGCTACTAAGCTTGCCCAATATATGGTAATTATCTTCTTCCTGTTTAGCGCCGGGTGTAGTCTTCTCATAAACTCGCGGTTGTTTCATTGACTTTATCTTTGCCACAGAAGCAAAACAAAATTTCTGTGCTTGCATATTTCTTTTAGTGCATTTATTACTTGGAGTGTTCAGAAGTAGTAAGAGTACTTAGAACTTTTCATTATAAAATGAACTTAAAATTCATTGCTTAACTACGTCAATTTTTTTTGTTTCTGCACAAGGTATCAAATTGTGGAATGAGTGATGCGATAGGGCCAGTTCATATACAGGAGCAACCAAGTTCTGAAATGCAGTCACGTATTGATGCAGAGGCAAGTATTTTAAACCTATATCCTTTATATCATTTTGGTAATGGACATTCATGTTTGGTTATTTTATTTTATCTTTAGAAATTCTTATTTTAAGAAAAATAAAAAATTGATTTGTATTTGGATTTCTCTATTTATTGTGCAGGTTGTGAAACTTCTTAGAGAAGCATATGATCGAGTGAAAGCCCTTCTAAAGAAGGTTTGTCAAACCAAATTTTTATGTTTGATTCAGTCATTTCCAACTCTTTCTGGATGATCTATCATCCTACACTTAATATTCATTTTCTTTATCAAGGTTTAATATAAAATTAACGTCTGCTAATAGTAAAGAACATATCATTCCTTCTGAACAAAAATTTTACAATTAATGACAAAATGCTTTTGGAAACTTAATAATTCTGAACCAGAAGCTAGCTTTTGGTGTGTTATATCTTCTTATCCAGTATATATGATTTGCAGAGGACGGATATGAGCAATAAATCTTCTAATGCAGCAGTAACACCACAGACGGATGATAGATTCATTGTCTAATATATTTTTTTTCCGTTGTACAAACAGCTTTTTCTCCCATGTTAATCAATAAATAGCAATCTAGATTCTAGATTATGCCTTGCATGTGATTTACTAGTGTCTGGCATCTGAATAAATTCTGAACCCAAATAACTTCTATCTATGTGCAGCATGAGAAGGCGTTACATGCACTGGCAAATGCATTATTAGAATATGAGACACTTAGTGCTGAAGAAATCAGGCAGATTCTTCTACCATATCGGCAAGGTAGACTGCCAGAGCAACAGGAACGAGAAGCAGCAGAAGAAGAGCTCGTGCTGGCCTGAACTTTTCTCTCTGTTATCTATACTAACTATAGGGGATGCTTTGTACAGTATACCTAGAAGCCCTACAGGTATTTTTCTTAATCCGATTTCTACAGTTCCACTCTGTTCATATGATTCTTGTAGGATGTTCTCTGAAGCAACCATTCTTGCTCGCCATGACAAAGGTCAGCTATTAGGGCTGCGATCAACATTTTTTTGAAGAGAACTATGTATAATTTGTAGAAAGATATTTATTGGACATTTATTGAATTGTGTTTCCTAGTCTACACATTATTCATTGCTTTTAAAAGTTTTTTGTTTACTGAGTTTCATGTGTACGTGTCCTTCGACGAGGTGGAGTTGTCAATATCTCTATGGGAGTGCATGAAGGATACTCCATCCGGTCTCAAATATAAGAAAAAAAAAAACTAACTCACGCTAATTAAGAAATGTTAGTTAACTTCACTAAATTTTCTTGATGTCATCTAAAAATGAATTGTATTCTCTAAATTGCCCTTCACAGAAGACTCCAATTTTATTGAAACTTGTTCCAAGTGGAAAACACTATCTCTACATGGTTCATTAAATAAGGTCATTGGATAGAACAATTTGAATTTAAGTAAAGGATATTTTAGTCCGATGTCTAACTAAGGCAAAAGTTAGTTGAAATTTGTTTATATTTTAGACTAACACAAGTGGATTTTTTTTTTCTTATATTTGAGATAGGAGGGAGTACTAATTAAGAAATCATATATAATAAGTTTTTATTGTAAATCACGATGTTGATTACATTTATAGTGTATTAAATGCCCAATAAAAACTTTCTAATTCCGATTCCTTAATCCGTTTTTCAGGGCACTCGTTAACATTTTTCATATCTGTATTATAGGAATGGCCTTCCCAAGTCACAACTCTGCAATCAGCATTATTGTTCCTGAAACATAGGGTCGATCTTGAACTGATGAGTGGGCTGGAAAATATTTTGGGTAACATATGAAAAGTGATATCGCCTGTTGAAAAACCAAATGACCTGTGCCTCATGAAATGCGTAGAGACACAACTATGGTGTCATTGTGTAGATAAGTTTGCGTAGCAGATAAGGCTTACTACCATGAATGGCATGTCGCATTGCCTTGCCCAAAGAAAAAGGGCCGATGAGGCACTTACATCCCTGCCCTCATCTCCCTATATCAATTTTTCTCCCTTTCCCCGGAAAAGTTTGCATGAATTACACTTGAATTGTCATGTAGCTACGTGACTTTACCTAGCCAACAAATTTACATATATACATGCCATATAGTTCTCAAAAAGTTGATTGAATTGAGAATAGACACACAATACTACAAAAGTTATTGGGTGTTTGGATAGGCTTGAGAATGTTAAAGAACGCGCGCCAACTGTAACACGCAAGAGACCAGTGTCTGCACTCTGCATGGATGTGTCTGTTTGGATTCTCATGTAAATCCATCCAAACAGGAATTCTTTCTTTTAAAATTTGTTGTAATCAAAACATTGTTTGTCACTAGTTACTTCAAATTGAATATTCCACTTGTATTTTGCCGAAAAATAAAACTTCATAGTTAGCTAAAGCGCCTGCAAATTAAATTGCAGAAGATTTTTGTTTCGGATTTTTTTTTGGGTTGGCTCCTCTCACTACTTCATTTGCACAATATTTCATTTTATAATATATTAAAACTTAGTCATATCACGATCATCTACACACTAATTTTGCCACCTTAAGATTTTATCTCACTTGTCATTATCAACTATTAATTTGACTCCCAAATATTTTATATATTATGTAGTATTACTTCTTTATAATTCTTTTACTATTTATCTTTATATTTTTTTAAAAGAAAATTAAGTTTAACTTTTTCTTATTTCTTTTTATATTATATTTATATTAACTGTTTTTCTTTATTTAGATATGATAATATGATATTTAAAATTAAAGATAATTAACAGAGATTGGTTGAAATGGTACATGATTGATTCCTCTTAAGCAAGATCTCGAGTTTGAGTCTTGTGGATAAAAAAATTCCCGTTAGAAGAGCTACTGTAGTTTATAAAAAAAAATTAAAGATCAAATTTGGTGGAAAAAATGTAGATCTATGAAAAAATCGTGAGAAGTAAATTACAAATATTTACATTTTTTTTTTTTACAGATTTTATGAAGTAGAAATCTATTGAGAATATGAAGTGAAAAATTAAAGTATCGTAAATTTGAAAGTTATGAGAAAGTGGAAAAGAAAAAAAAAACCTAAAAATTGTGAGACATTACAAATTTTTTAGAGTTTCTATTTGATTCAGGGAAGTAGAAATCGATGAAGAATTATGAAAATGAGAAATAGTGGGAGAAATATTTTAGAAAATACGGTGTATCTCACTAGAGGTGGGAATAGGCTAGCTGACCTGGCTTGACTCGCTTATTAAAAATGTCAGATTAAAGCTTTTTAAAATGTCTGTTTAGGTAAAGAAGTCAGACTTCAAGCCTATGAAAAAACTTACTTGGCCTGACATACCGGCCTATTTAATACAATAATATAATATATTACATTAATCATATAAATAACTATATATATAATTAAAAAACTAGAGTAATAAAAAAATAAAATATATTATATTAATTATATAAAAAGGCATGTTTATAGGTATTATTATGAAAACAAAATTTTAAATAGACATACAGGCCAACCAGACTTTTACACAGGTCAAACCAGACCTTCAAAGAGTATGTAATAGGTAACAAGTCCTAACTCAGGCTTTAGACTTAAGAGTCAGACCAGACTCTACCAAAGCCTAACTTATTTTCACCCCTATATCTCCCATGTCTAAAAGGAGTGATATTCACAAGAAATGAGGTGAATTACACATGTCATGAAATTCTATATTTTAGAAAACAAATGTTGGCATGAATAAATGATGAGTAGAGTAAAATAAGATCTAAAAAAATATAATGGTGAGAGTTGATTCTTTCATCCCATGGCTCGCTAAACTACCCTCCCCCTCCCTTTCCTTCCTCTTCACTCCAACCTCCCAAACACACTAAAAGCATGGCTAAAGATGACCCACCCAATCCCACCGGAGAAAGACTTGATTTCTCTAACCAGGCTATCATCATTATTCAAACGTTTCAGTGACCTTGAATATAAATAAGTTTCCGATATTCTACCGACTCAAATGTCATAATTACACTAGATAAAGAACCAAAGATGCAGTCGATATCCGTTTATACAAGTACCCTCGTTTAGATGTTAAAATTTTACAACTAGAAATTACAACTGACAAATCGAAACAATTTTACATATCAACTTTCACCAGCACCTATATACAAAAAGAACATGACATGAAAATCACGCTGAAGCACCTGGTGGTCCTTCACCTTTAACCTTTTACTGCACTGGATTCAGACACCTGTCTAAAATATTCTGTCCTTTAACACTACTTAAGAGAGAAACCAGCAAATATAACAGAGATAATTAATAGAGCAAATCAAATGAACAACCCTACTATTCTATAACAGATGGAACAATCGCTACTGCCATTTGCCAGTCCGTCTCCTAAGCCTCCGATATAGGAAAGCTGCCGAAGCTTCATCCATGGCAGCCAAGTTCTCAGCCACTTGTTATCAATAACTCGCACATCCGATCAATTGGTTCAGTGAGGTCCTGTACAGCAAGCCCTTCTGAGACATCAGAAAGTGATTTGAGATTGCACTTAATCAAGGCTTCGACGAAGTAGCAGGTCTCGTCCTTGGTGTTCCCCTCAGGTACATCCACCACAAAAGATTCAATTACCAAGGTACCTGGCCTTCCATCAATAATTTCTGGGTGAAGGGACATGATAGACGAGTAGTTCTGAAAGACAAAAGATACAGATTAGATCAAAAGCTTTTTATTTTTTAAAAAATTTGTGAGTGGGAGGGGGAGATGGAAGAGAATGAGACAAACTGTTTAGTGAGGAAGCCTTAGGGGATGTGTTCGTTTGGAGGTTTGTTAGGTTACTCTTAAGAAATTGAACTAAGAAATATTACATTTTCATGTTTCGTAACCAAAATATTCCAAGGCATTAATGATTCCAGGAAAATACCATCCCCATAGTTTACTTGATTTCTATTTCATGATGAGAGGTGGGTATGCTCATCCGCATGGCATGATAATGAAAGTTATGTTACAATTACAAAGATTAACTTCCACTTCCACTTCTTTTTTTGATCGTTTGAATTCTGAAAAATATACCAATAATATTAAATGCTAACCAAACATGTCCTGTAAATTTACCTAAAAGTAACATTCCTAGACATATAGTGTGTTTGGATTCCCTCAAAATCACGTTACAAACATGGATCAATTCCAACGCTACTGAGAGTAGCATTGGTCTGGATCTACGTTTGTAACGTGATTTTAGTGTAAACCACACACTAGTATTCTTGGAATGTAATTATAAGCCTTGAAATGAACACCTAAGTGTAGAGAGATAATTGTCTCAGAAGTAATGTTAGAGATGTTAAAAACAAGTATAAAGCCATTCAAGTGGCTTAAGCTTTTGACATCTCTCATACAGGAACATCAGTTTTATTTTATGGGCAGAAAACTGTAACAATTAATTAGTGACCAATAGAATTCAAATCTTAACTTGTTGTTAATCTGACACTTGGCTGAATTCCTAGACAAAGAAAGTTTTAGCAGTGTTTGAACTTAGAAAAATAAATGTGCTGAGAATGGAAGCCAGAACCACAATTTATTGAGAACTCCATTACCATAAAACTGACAGAAGAAGTGCCATTTTTTAACTTAACAGTTATTTTCTGTTCTGTAAAATGTTGTGCAGGACTTCAAATAGAATTTGCATTTAGAGCATCCTTAGCAATATATGTTAGAAGAAATACGTGGGCCAGCCTTGGTTAGAGCGGGATATAAATAGAGGGAGAAAATGTAATAAGGGCAGTCAGTTGGTTAGTTGGTTTTGGGTGCGAGAGACCAAGCTTTCAAATTCCTAGGGATTCTTGTACACATTCAGTCTCTTCTTTCTTGGATTCCACTGATCCAGATTCCAGAGAGGAGGAGGAGGCTATTCAATAAAGATCTCTATATTCTTTCTATTTCCTTCCTATTCTAACCCAGTGCCTGTTAACTGGTATCCAATCTTCGAACTCGGAGCTGTGGGTATTGCATCTTGAAGCTGATCTAGGAGCTGTTCATGGGTTGAGCCAGAATGGAGTGGCAAATTCTTGAAGAGTTACAGAGACAGTTTGCGAGTTTCAAGAGGGAACTCAAGGATGAATGTGTGGAACATCCGAAGGAAAGGAAGCTTATTAGTGGCTGATCCAGCTGATGCAGCATTTTAATTCACGGGCTACACCTGATTCAGATAAGGGAGGCTGTGGGAGCTTTGAGAGGATGCACTCTCACTTGGTATGAAAGGTGGGGTTGGCACATAAAGAACTTGACATTGTGGGACTTTCTTGAAAGCATTGATCAAGGAGTTTGAGATGGATTATGATCCAGATCCGCCACTTTGGGTCCAAGATGAAGAAGAACAGGGATCTTCAGAGCAAGAAAACAGAAGGGAAAATGAAGGTCTAGAAATCAAGAACCAGAACAAGGGTGATGGAGAAGAAACCAGTAATGTGAAAACAAAGAGAGAGGGAGACAGACAGACAGACATTACAATAGGTATGGAGGAGGAACCTGATCAGCTGATGGGAGGGGAGGTACAAAGGCAAAACAGGCCCATTAAACTGTGAAAAGCATCTTCCGGTTAAAAAGGGAGGCGAAAGCAGAGGGAAAAATTGTCCATGTAAGTAGCACAACAGTGGAGCAGAAATGGAGGGAACAGGCGCAATCCATGACGGGTTGGGTCTCAAGCACTCTAGTCAACCCACCTCCACTGTCTCTTCCATGGAGGAAGAGGGGTCATCCGCAGATACTGAGGAGCAGGTGCTAATAGAGATCTTGGCAGCAACCAGAAGCTGGAGTACAAGGTGATGAAATTATATGGTGTGCAAGAAAGCAATAGAAACCAAAGGACAGTGCAAGAAAGAGGAAGTGGAGAAACTATGCAAGAGAGAATCGGGAATTTAGAGAACTGAAAATGTTATTATCATCAATCTATCTTTTACAGTAGTGAGAGTAAAATCAGTAGGGTCATCTAATAACTGAATTACTCTAAATAGTAAATACAAGGTATCTAGGAACTACTCAAATGCACAAGTCACAAAGGGTGAAGGAATGGGTCATAGAGCTAAAGGCTGAAGAAAGACTGAAAAGTTTGAGCATTTTTTCTGTTTCAAGGGATCAGACCCAATTCTTTACACGAGGAGACCAGACCTTTGGGGAAATAACATGGAAACCCAGGGGGAAGAGACCACTCCAAGGATAACTCATCCCAGGGAGGTTTCTTCCAAGGACATTGGAATTGGCCTAGCTGTGTACACTGTACAGAAAGTGATGGGTCTATGACATCTGCCATTAATGTTGAGGAGAACATGCTGGTACTACCGGAGACATGGGTAGGAACCAAATGACAGAAAGGGAATGAAGACTAGTGGTGTAATTGGATACAGTACTGATGTCAACCCAAGGATGGAGATACCAAGGCTAACTATTATGGTGAAGAAGAATTGGAGTTCTGCTATCATCTGTCATCAGTCTGCTAGCACCACTAAAGTGCAGATAGTGGGAACATTGGAGATATCTAATGATATGCCAATTTGCCTAAAGACAACTGATAGGGAAGATGATTTGCTGTCAGGAATGGTATCTTCAGTTTACAGCATTGATGGGACTGATAAGGTCAATGGACAGGGCACTGATATGTCTATGGCTGTGAGAGATAAACAAGGAGCCAACAAGGGCTGAAGGTCATCTGTCACATTGAAAATTTTCCTGGGAAAGGCACTTGGTTATGGAGCTTCACTTCATCACAACATTGTGTAGAATGCTGGCTTAACTCCAAAGTTTAAGACGAGGAATGCTGCTACTGTTCAGGCTTGCACCCAATCTGTTGCCATGCCTGAAGAATGGAAATGGGATATTAATTCAGAGAGAATAGTCCCTGAACGACACACTTCGGTAAAGGATGAGAATTGGGAGAAGACTTCCTTCATGATTCAACCAATAATGGTTGATGCTGAATTCTACCTCATTTTACTCAAGCAGTATAGGGATGCATCTATAGATGAGTTCTATAGTAAGACTGAGGGTCACATGACTTTCTTCTTATCCTCCATGTTGGTCCTTGAGGGGGGTTGGTCATCATGCTGCCAACAGTGGGATATCAGGGAGAGGACATTGTTTTGCAGCTACCACATCTCGACTTTCTAACAGATTGTAGGTTTAAACCCCTACTCGTCTACTTAGAGTGGGACAAATGTAAGTCTTTTATAAGTACTCTCTAAGCCCAGAGGCTTTGCCTACCTTGACTTGGGGCACCAGTCCCTTAACCTAAAATTATATTTTGTCACAAAAAAAAAGACTTGATTAGAGCAGGATATAAGTTCAAGGGAACGAATGTAAGTGAGAGCATTTAGTTGTTGGTTGACTTAAGGTGGGTGAGCCCAGGCTCTCAAATTCGCGGAAATTCTTATACATATTCAGTCTCTCATTTCTTGGATTCCAATAAATCCAGAGATAGGAGGCTGTTCAATAAAGATCTCTATTTTTCTTTCTACTTCCTTCCTATTCTGACCCAATATCTATCAAGCCTGCACTAATCTCTTTAAGAACAATGTAAACTACATTAAGCAATAAGTGCAGAAAACATCCTAATTATTCCTGCATGTTTTGACATGGAGAAATTATAATAACTGAAAACAGCAATAAGAAAAGATCTTATGCATCAGATAATAAGAAGGGATCCTATGCATCAGATATGTCAAATGAAGTAGCAAACTTACCATCATAAAGAGAAAAGGACAAATTTGTCTGCATATTAATATCCTCACACCCCAAGCAAAATAAAATAAAAAAACATAAAGTTTATGATATTTGCTAGCAATACTAAGCATCTTGCAACTATATAATAAATATAAGAAGTAATATAGACTGTACAATTCAGCATCATGCTTCAACTGAGCATACAATCGCATTCAGTCAACTATTGGTGCCAACATCACAGCTACGAGTAGTGATCTATTAAGCTGCCAACAAAGATTACATTTGCATACCTTGTTTCTAATTGGTATGTGTACACCTCATGCACACAGGCATGCACAAGTTTGAGCATAAAATATGGACAGAATTGCAGTAAGAGTGGTCTCTTTAGAGAGGCAAATGCCATTTTTTTCTTCAGAGAATAAAGCAGGTAAATTGCTGTAAGAAGATAATCATATCATACCCTCAGTCTATGATCACCACCAATAATCCTGATGCTGAGGACATGCTCATCGTCATCAAGGAACTCCAATCTTTCAGTACTGGTAGTGGCAGGAAGCCCTGACTTAACATCAACTTCTCTGAGAGTTCCAATCTCAAGGTTTCCCCTCACCACACACCTGCTCACAAACGGCTTATACTTCTGCGGCTGATCAAACCTCCTCACCAACGACCATACCTAGATTTAAAAAGGAAAAAAAAAAAGAAAAACAGAAAACAAATATATGCACACTAAATAAGCCATTCCAGAGAGAGACATGGTAAGTAAATTAACCATAACCATACACAAGGGCTTCGGCAGAATCACTCAATCAACATAGTTTCTGCCTTCCACAGCCAGACTATTTACTTCATTCATAGCAACAATTACAGAGACAAACAAATAGATCATCTTAAACTAGCTATTTCATTTATAAACTTAAATTAAAACCTCAAACGAATAAAAAGAAAAAACAGAAACTATCAAATCAAATCAAATCAAAACAAGAATCAAAATTACAAGAGGAACCGGCGCCTTGATATGCTTAACGAGGGCAGAGGCGCACTGATTCTCCCCTGTCTCCTGCCTATGGTGCCTCCTTATGTATTCCATCTCCATGCTGCTAAACCCTCCGTTCCCAATCCCGTTCATTTTCTTCAAACGCCACCGTTTCAACTCTCAACTACCGTACGGTTCCGATGCCGCCGGCGAGATCATCCGGCGGAAGAAGGTTCGAGAGAAAATAAAAAAGGAGCAGTTGTTATCAAAGGACGAAGACGCGTGCGAAACCGAAACGCACCGCCATCCACCATCAACTACCTCTCTCTCTCTCTCTCCCCCCTACCCCTCTTATCTCAGATTAACTTGAAATAAATAAATGGAATTTAACTTTTCTTTTACGAGAAAATGGAATTTAAAATTTTAATTAAAAAAAATTACAATTGATTTAAGTGATATATATTTAATTTTTTTAAATAAAGTCTTGAATTTCATCATTGTGAATAGAGAAAAGAAATCTTGTTAAAGCTAATTTCATGATATATTTCTGGTAAATTTAGATAAATAATAGGATAATGACAGGAATATAAATAATCCAAGGAATATAAGTTAATTCAAAAAAGAAAAAGAAAAAATAACCGTTTTTCATCATTTCCTTGAAAAGCCACCTACTTAATGGGATTATTACAAAATTGCCATTAGTTTGTCCTTTTTTCTTGTGTCGTTTTCTGGTACTTAGCTGACTGAAATACCCTCCATCTCGCCATCCATCTAGGAATGGATGATATTTGCTTGGAAATTAAAACAAAAAAATAATATCAATAAAGTGATGTATTTTAAACATTTTTTAGTATTTATGATTTTTTTAGTTTACGATAATATTATTAATAAGTAATATTTTTTAAGTTATTTTAATCAGATTAATAGGAAATTTCTAAAAGAGTGTTATAAAATATATATGTTATTAATTTTCTTAAAAGAGTAGAAAAAGTTTTAAATTGTCAAAACCAGAAAAAAAATACTCCCTCCAGTCCTAATTATAAGAACTTTTTAACTACTTCACACAGATTAAGGAAGTTGGTTAATTTAGTTAGTTGCAATAAATTTGTCATGAATGTGTATCATATTTCCTGAATTGCCCTTGAATTTATTGAGACCCACTATCTTTCTCTTTCTATTTAATTACTCTATTGTGTGATACTCTCTCCACTAATTAATTACTTACCTACCTCCACTAATGGGGTATTTTGGTCAAGAAATAATTAATGCATAAGACAATATGAAAAGCTTCTTATAAAAAGGATCAAGACTCACGTAAAAAAAAAATTCTTATAAATAGGACCGGAGGGAGTAATCAAAAGGGCAACATTTGCTAGTCTTTTCCCGACAAAGCCATAATTGACTTGATTTGCTATTTTCAGTGCGACATTTGAGGTGAAGGTACCGTTAAGGCATTAAGTAGCTAACAGGGGAAAAGGGAAGAAAAACTGGGTTGTTCAAGGTACATTAATGTTATTTTCTTTATTAGGAGTGTCCCTCTGAAAAAATGAAATTACATTTTTTCATTCTAAAAGATAAAATATTATTCAATTTAATCTTGAAGATAAAAAGTCATTCACTTTAGTACTTGAAAGATTTTTTAATCCCTAAAATGACTAAATTGAATGACTTTTTTATCTTTCTGGGATGGAAATGTAATTTCCATCTTTCAAGGACCAATGTGACCAATCTCAAATCTTTCACGGACCAATTGAAGGTTTAATCACTAGTATGTTTTTCCAATTTCCTTTTTTCTTTACTAGGTGCGTTGTACTGCAGTTATTTATGATTTTGAATCTTCTATTCTCAGTTAGAACAATCATTTATACATTCAGTTTATGCTTATACAAGAAATCATAAATCCTTGGTGAAAAATATGATTCTATTTTTCTTTTTTTTTTAAATATCGGCTGTATAAATGTGTTAAAAAAACTTAATATTTTGACCCTCTATTTTGGGGTGTAAAAAATGGTGAAGTTTACGGTACACAAGTTTTAAACTTGTGTACCGGTACACAAGTTTTAAACTTGTGTACCGGTACACTAGTTTTTGTGGCCGTTGATGTAGTGTTATTCCTTGTCATCCGTTGACCATAACACTAAATCAACGGCCACAAAAACTTGTGTACCGGTACACAAGTTTAAAACTTGTGTACCGTAAACTTTACCGTAAAAAATATAAAGAAAACTGAGACTATTTTTTTGTAACAAACAATGTTACGGTTCAGATCGGCTGGTCAAACCAACAAACCAGTAAACCAGTCAAGTGACAAGTTTGAGCAACTCATCAGATTGAAAATGTATTCGACCCGAAAAAAACGGTTCGACTTGGCCGATTTTGTAAAGGATTAGTGACTCAATCTAATAGGTTAAATAAAAAAGGAAAGAAAGAAGAAGAAGGATGGAACATACATAATATGCACGGGCCCGGATTTCCTCAATAACAATCGTAAACTGTCGTCCCTTTTATGATTCTTTGTTGCAGACATGGTCGAAGGAACATTAGAGGTGGATGAAAATAACAAAAGCAGAGTAGCACAAGAGCGAGTGGCTAGAAAACGCAGTAGAGGGGAAGGTAAAAAAAAGAGATTACGTGTAGTTTTTATAGAATAACTAGGAAATTTAGCTTTAAATGCATTATTTGAAGCCCACCAAATTGGATATGTTGCACTTTGAACAACACAAATACTTTTTTGATTCTATGTATTATGTTTTTTCTTTTAAAAAAATTAATATTGTGTGTGTGATGTTTTTTATAATTTAAAATATAAAATCGATTTAACTGGTTAAATTAGTGACTCACTAGTTTGACCAATGACCCATTGACCTACTACCTTGATCGAGTCGATGATCGATCTGAGTTTTACAACATTGGTAACAAATAGGACATACAAAATTGGAGAGATGAAGTGATTGGGAAAGGGTGGAGAGTAGAGAGAGAGGTAGGACCCAGGTGTGTTACGATAGGTGCTTACTATTGGTAACCAAGAAGTGATCAGAGCCATTGTAACCACGCTTCACTTGTAATTTGGATAGTTTGGTGATGTGATGTGAAGCATCAAAGTCCATAAAATCGTGCAGGTTCATAGGATGGAGATGTTTGGGCTAAGTTCATCAGAGGCATTGACTGTTTGGGAGGGAACCGATGTATTTTATAACATGTCTTAGCTAGTCATTTGACCTTTCTTGCCAGAAAATTGATACATAGGAGGCATAAGGGGTTACCCGTTATTTGTAGAGGAGCGTTGCACATGGTTGGCAATGGCAAGAAGCATATATAACTAAAGAGGGGTCCTCATATTGAAGAAATAGTTCAAAAACCACTAACCTGTCAAAAAGATCATCAAATTGGATAGGAGCACGAGTCCATACAAATGCAATAAATTCCCAGAATGAGGGTCCTAATCCATTGAGAGCATAAATGACAAGATCAATATCATCCAATGGGTGATCAATTAAGGCAAGTAATTAATCGGCAATATTACGGATAGAGCGAAGATATTAAAAAATATATGTAGAGCCCTTGGATAGGATACAAAGGTGTTCCTTAAAGAGACATTACGGGTGAGTGAGAGTGGTTGGCATACACACATTGCAACTTAGCTTGGTCCAAGCTTTTGTAGAGGTATCAACATATGACATAACATCATGTGCTTTAGAGTCACGTAAACAAATGAGAGCAAGAAAGAGAAATTTGTCTTGGCGTATCAAATAGGAATAGTCCGGGTTGGGACGAGTGTCAGCACCTTGATCAATTGTAGAGGGAGGACAAGGGGTACCTCCTATGACATGACTCTCAAGGCTGCAAGCAAAGAGAAGAGAGTTGATTTGTTTATATAAGCAAGATAATTTGCGTCATTAAGTTTAACAAGAAGTTGAGTTACAATATGAAACTCAATGAGATCAGTGGAGGGAGAGGTCATTGCAGGAGATGTATTGGTAGAGATAGTGTTATTAGATGATTTGGAGACCATTGAGGATAAAAATAATGCTAATGAAGAAATAAAGCTCTTGATACCATAAAAGGAAGGTGAATCCATTGTATTCAAACAATTCAAAAGATGAACTCACCTGGTAAAGGCTTTTATATCAACTATATATAAAAAGATATAAAGAGTAAAAAGTCAAAAACTTAATAAATAAAAGTTTGTTACAAAGTGATTCTTTTCTATCTTTGAGGCGTAATGAGGATAAGTCTCCAATAAAAAGGTTCTATAAAAAGGACCAGAGGTAGTAATATGTATAATATTTTTATTGGAAATTATAGTGCTCACTGCATTTGTAACATTAACTACTACTCCCTTCGTTTATATTAAAAATATCCATTAAAAAAATGGTTTTCCTTAATATAAGACCTTATACAAAGTTTAAGTATTTATTAATTTTAATTTCCATGTTTTCCCTTATTCACAATTAAACCTTTCTAATTCACATATTTTGATTAATATAAAGAATTAATACACTCTTCCACATGTGTCCAATAAAATCATATCATGCTTATGACTTTTGAAATCTGCAATGGTCTAAAATCAACCAATGTTTAACTCAAATAGGGATAAAACTTATGTAAAACTTACAAAATAATCAATAATATTTATATACTAAAAGTCTTAATCAAATAATAAATAAATATACACATTAAAATGGACCAATTTGAATTTAGGATTTATTTGTATTGAGTTCTTATGAATTGTGACCACAAATTGCATAAATAACATATCTCATTTTATATAAACAACTTTTTTGTTTTCAAATGATGTTTTCAATAGGAAAAAAAGTAATTAGTACATACATTTATCACATTTACATGTTTCTTTCCATGTTCAGTCCATAAAAAAATAATGTATGATCGAGGAAAAACTCTTTTATAAGTGATAATATAAATGAGATTGAAATCACATGTCCCATTTTTTACTATAATTTCTATTTCTTTAATAAAAATACGTGTAAATTAAGGTACATCATTCAAGAATAGAAGTATTGGCTACCTCTATTTTTAAAGTGTTAGATGTTAATTAATGAAAAATCATTATAATTCATTAAAAAATTTCATATATTTCCAAAACAAAAATGTTGAAAAATCATTTTAAGATGCTACCAATTGGGACTCACAAGGAGGGTCATGCATGAGTCTAATTACAAACACCATAATATAATTGCCTCCAAGAAAAGATAATCAACCAAAATTAGGGTTACAACCCCTAATCATAGCATTGGGAAATCAAGGTAGGAGAACACCACCCTACAACCAACTTATAATCCAATGCTTGTTGGGGGAGGGATAACACAAGGTGACTACATATTAAATTTGGTAAGTTTTTGAATTAAAATGTAAATTTTTTGAATTAACTAATGAAAAAATCATTACAAATCATTCAAAATCACACACAATTCCAAAACAAATCTTGAAAAAGCATTTTAGGGTGTTACAGTGTAGGACTCACAAGAGGAACAATTGATCAATGAACATCGTGGCATGGCCGCCTCCAAGGAAAGACAATAAATCGAAACAATGGTTATAAACCTTAACCCTAATGTTGGGAAATCAAGCTAAAAGGACACCACCCTACCACCAACTTGCAATCCAATGTTGGTCGGGGAAAAGGAGTGTGAGGGGCTGCACAAGGTGCCTAAATAATGAATTTGGTGATTTTTCAAATTGAAATGTAATTCTAGTGAGTTAGTTAATAAAAATCATCAAAATTCTATAAAAAATTAGACATATTTCCAAAATATGACAAAAATCATTTTATGGTGATATAAGGTGGGACTTTCAATACAGTCAAGCATGGGTCAATCGGTGAACATTGGAACATGACTACATACAAGCAAAGGTAATCAACCAAAATAGGGATTACAAACCCTAACCTTAACATTGGGAAAGTTACGAGAAAACCAACCTATGACCAACTTACAATCAAATTCTTTCTATGGAAGGGAAGTGTGAGGGATATATAGTGTGTAGTGCCTTAAATATTGAATATGGTGTTTTTTCGAATTAAAAAATAATTTTTGTGAATTATTTAAAAAAAATATTATAATTCATTAAAAAATCACACACACACGTATAAGAGGGCTTGAAATGAATTTTAAGAAATTTTGGGAAGTGTCAATTTTAACTAACAAAATTACTTATTGATTTTTTCATTAAAAGCTATTATAATGTTAAAATTTATAGGATGTTTAAAATAACTAATATATTAATCTGCATAATACACGGGTAAAAGTATATTTTATATAATTAAAATTAATTTTTTAATAAACTATTAACTTAAAACTTAAAATTAAGATAGAGAATAGTTTTAAATAATTATTGAATTTTGAATTCTAATCCTGAAATATGATTTACATTATTATTTGATAATAATTTATAATTGAATAATTAAAATCATAAAATAGTAATATATATTTATTCATACTAAAAATTATTATAATAGAAAACGATACTAACTTCGGTCCTATATATAAGAAATAAAATTGAATTTTTTTTGGTCATATATAAGAAATATAGTACTATTTTTATTTGCATTAATTGTTAAATACCTTATATACCCTTAATTTATGGTGAGTAGTTAACGAGAAACCCATTCATTTACTCATTTAATATTAATGGTATTTTTGAGAAAAGAATTAAATTCATGACGCTATTAATTACCAATAACATATTACAATGCATTTTTTTGGTCTTGACGATTTTCGTCCAATGTTTCTTATATATAAGACCGGAGGTAGTAGGATAGTATTTTGAATTTTCATAAATTTTAAAAATAAGGATTAACATTTATTAATTAATATTTAAAAATTAAAATAAGATTTTAATTTATTTCAAAAGAAAGATTATCATTTATTTGAATTTTAAAATCAAATGAAAATTTAATTTAGACAATTTTGACTTCTACATAATCTCACTCTCACAATTGTGTGTAGAGTTCACCATGAAATAAGAAAAGAGAGAAAATGTTAAAATTTATTTAGAGGGAGAATAGTGACTAGGGTGAGTGAGTACCCCACTCTCAAGGGTGAGATTTCAAAATTATAATATAGAAAGTTGATGATAAATAAAAAAACTATTTTCAATTTAATTTTTTACATCAAATAATTTTAAATATTTAAATTGTGAAAAAATAATTACTACTTATTTTTTATATTAAATTAATTTATTACATTAAATACTGTGACTTTTTGTTTACCTGCAATTTGAGAATGATATAAATAGTATTTATTTTATGTTTGCTATCACCAAACATAAAAAACTAAAAAATAAATATAAAAATGCTCATCATTGAATTTAATATAGTATTATTCACACATTAAATGAATTACAATAAATACTATTTATATCATTATATATAATTACACATTAAATGAATTGCAATAAGTATTACTGTTATAGAATTATATATCCTTAACTGTCCCGAACAAGATTGTCTCTGGTAATAGGGGATACCTGTGGTTAACAAAAAAAAAATATATTTAATAAAAAAAGCATTTAATAAATTATTGAAATTTGACTTCTTTATTCCATAAAAATTTATGGTAAAGGAAGGTGCCCCATATCAACAGAGAGAAAGTCTTCAGGTCAGAGAGCATTAATTACAAAGGACTTAATTACATTCAATAAAAAAGTGTACTTTATATATTTAATTAAAAGAGCAATAAATTGATTATTTTTTTTTCTTTTTGGTACATGGAGGGGGCTAGAAAGCCCAAAAATTAACCTAACTATCTCTAACAAAACTAACAGCAAACAAGTCTGCAAGAAAAGCTAAATAAATGAAGTTTGGAATACTAGCATATTCCTTAACCCAACATCCAATACATGACCATGATTAGCTAAATAAATTGATTGTTAAAAGTGGACTTTATTGTATGCTTACTATTACCAAAAATAAAAAACTAAAAAATAAATATAAGAATGCTCATCATTGCATTTAATATAGTATTGATCACACATTAAATGAATTACAATAAATACTACTTATATCATTATATATAATTACACATTAAATGAATTGCAATAAGTATTACTTTTATAGAATTATATATTACTCCCTCCATTTCTTTTTATCTGTCGTTTAAGATTTTTACACAAGAATTAAGAAATGCATTAACTATGTTTTTAAACCTCATTTTTTTTCCAAAGATACCCTTTCTCTTTCTTTCATTAATGCAACTAATATTTCTTTTTTTTCTCAATAACTATGCATAAACACCATGTGTTTTTTGTTCAAATGGTTTACCTCTTACCATCAATTTTTTCATTGAAAACATAAAAAATACATTTATTGAAACTTTGAACTCTTAAAATATTTATGATATAGCTTCATAATAAATATTTAAAATAAAAATAATCAGATTAAGATAGGGATAAAATTGAAAAGATAACATTTGTTATTGCATTGATATTTGAAAACAACATTTATTTAGAAAAAAAATTTGAAACCCTAAAATGACAATTAAAAAGAAACGGAGGGAGTATATATATTTAATAAAGAGAGCATTTAATAGATTGTTGAAAGTTGACTTCTTTGTTCAATAAAAATTTATGGTAAGGGAATGGTGCCCCATACCGAGAGAGAAAAAGTCATCGGGGTCAGAGGGCATTTACAATAGATTAATGGGAAAAACTTAGGTGCAGTTACATAGGTACTGTTCATACTGTTCACCAATTAAAAAATAACACATGGATTAAAAAATCCACGTCAGATCAAATGTGCTAACTATTTGCTTATTCTCCGCTCCGTTAACGTTACTCTGGTCAAGACGACGCAAACAATGAAGACATAAAACATGTGTAGAGAGACGATGCAAGGTTCTTCGTTACTCGAAGGAAAGGAGGTTCAGGTTTTCATGGTAGTAGCCCAGCAATGGCCAAGACGGCACAAGCGACAACGACAAAGAAACTCAACCTCCCCGTTAAACTCAACTGTAACGTCTTAATTTCTCAACTCTAGAATAGTGTCCGTTGGAAACACCATTCTTGAATTTCTGAAATTATTTCGTTCAATTTCGATATCGTCAAACAAGAGCTTAGGCTTTCCAACGATTTGCTTAAGCTATTACTAATACATACATCACAAACTCATACAAACTGAAAATCTTAATTAAACTTAGGGAAAGAACCTACACTTGGAGTGTTGTGGTTCTTAAGACTCACATCGGAAGTCCGGCAGAATCTCCCCTAAAAACTGGAGGTATACCAATTCCAAACTTAACCTGAAACTCAGTAAAACCACCAGCACAGTTTAATAACATAAATTCACTAATATCATAATAGGGCCTCCGTGGCCAGAACAGAATATACATACATATATACATCAATATTTAACTAACTATCAATACATAAGAACTAATTCCACTAAATGAGTCTTCTACTGGAAGTAATACTCAGCTTCACCATTCCTTTCCCTGCTTCATCATCACCTGGGATCACCTGCACAACTAGAGTATATCCCCGAAATGTGGGGTGAGACTACAGTCTCAACGAGTACAACTAGACATATATATAGTGTGGGAATCAAACAACAGTTATCAAACTTCTCATGAGACATATTCAGAGATAGATAATAACAAACTAAATGCAATATGCAACTTACTTAGCATAACAAATGAATGATGCAAATCATGATGCTCATGATTCACTCACTGCTGTGCCCAACAGGTATGATCTTATCACTTTCTATGGTTAGAACTGAGCTCAGACTACGGGAAACGTCTTTCCCGAGGACGAATCCCACCTTTCTAGACTGAAGTCGTGTTTTACTTAATCACTTAATTTTTAACTCACGGCGCGAAGGCTGGCTTGAATTACTCACGGTCGAAACCGGCTGATATTATCTCACGGTCGAAACCGGCTTAAGGTGTTATAATGCTGAATATGCTCCATGTGAACTAATTAACTGAGTACTTATATTTCATGCACATGAAACTATGCTTAAAGGATATAAATTCCTTAATAATTCAATTAGCCAATTTACATAACTTTCATAAACAACTTTACACAAATGTACCAACATAATTCCTATTTTCTTGCTTCTAAACATATTAATCACAAACTTAACAATTAACACAAGTATTAAACCTCAACTTCCCTAATTTACATAACCTAAATTATATGAGAAAGTATACATCCTCCATAAACACACATATCTCCAATCCAAGGGTTACATTTCATACCTAACCTCTAAGAATACCAAATTTACAACAAATAGAGGAGGGTTAAGGAATAGGGGTCATATTAAAGCATACAAACAATTAGGGTGAAAGTGGGTGAGTTCTACTCACCTCAATGGAGCTCAAAGGGAAAAGAAGAGAAGTTGGAGAAGGTTGAAGGTGAAGATCCATGGCCCCCTTTTCTTCCTCCAAGCTCCACATCCACTCATCCTAACAAGAATCCTCTTCCTCTCTCTAAAATCTCTCGGCCTGTCTCTCTAAAAAGCAAAGAGGAAGAAGAAAAATGAAGGAAAACCGAGCCTTAATCGCATTTTATGATCCTGAAAGTGACTTCTCGCTTAAGCGAGATATTCTCGCTTAAGCGAGCCTGTTGTGCCGTGAAAATGCATGCTCTCTGGACAAATCTCGCTTAAGCGAGCCCTGCTCGCTTAAGCGAGTATGACAGCAAAAACTTATACAAGATTTTTCTGCATAACTCGCTCAAGCGAGCTCATTCTCGCTTGAGCGAAAATGAGTCTGTTTGAAGGTTCAAATTTGATAAAAACCCTATCATATAACCTATCAAACTGAAGCCCCAGATCTTAGCTTTGTATCCCAAGTGGAATCACCTTAATTGGACATCTACAACTCTAGATATTCTCGAATTAGTGAGCAAAGGTCATAGGGCTTAAAACTGAAATCAAGCAACAACATTGGTTTTTGCCCCTCTTAGATTTTCAACTCAATCCTCTCCTCCAAAACCTTCTTCTAACTTAGTTCTTCTCATCTAAAGCCTTCCCTCATTCACATCTTGCTATACTGATGACAGGAATTGCACAGGATCTAGAATTGAGCAAAACAAACCAATTAGAACCACAAAATAGCAATTAATTCACGAAAATTAGGTGCTGGACAGCAGCTAATTTGCACTATACCTATCCTCACTTCCTCCTTCTTGAGAAGAGTGTCTTCTCCCTCTCCTACTCCCACTTAGCTCTCTCCTAAGTTCATTCATTTCATGCCTCATTAACCAGCCCATTTCATGAATTGCATGTTGCAACTCGGCCCTATACCTCAAAGTTCTAGGAGAAGGAGGTGGTGAGTTTCTACTACCCAATTTTTTTAAGATTTTGTTTTTAAGTTTTATGGACCTTTCCACTCAACTAAGTGTATACACTCGATGGAATGCAACACTCGTGTATGTCACTCTTTTTAGGCTTTTTCTATAATGTATTTACTCTTGCCTCTTCTACTCGGTTGGAGTTGGTTAGAAGTTGCAAAGACCAGATTGAGTCTAAGTCTTAACCCTTACCCAAAATAGAAGCACACTAACAAAAGAAAAGATCTACCGGAAGAGAATAGAAAAATCCTAAGACAAAACAAGGAATTGATATGACAAACAAGAAAAGCTGGCACTCAAACAAGCTTATACACAAGAGCAGACAGCAAAACGGACAAGACGGAAGAAATTGCAAAGAGAATTGTTTTTGGTGATTTTTGAAAAAAAAAGAGTTGCCAAAATTGTCGTTTTTAAGAAAACAGCAAATACAACTCAATTACAGTATACAGGGAAATGAAACAGAAAATTACAGTAAAAATGTCACTGTATTGTTGGGATACTTCTTTGTTTTTATTTTTCTATTTTTCTGAATTTTTTTGAATTTTTAACTCTTTTTGGGTGTCTTTTGTCTTTTCTTCCTTATTGCTGACTTTTGCACCCTTTTTTTGCTTTTTACACCTCTTTTTCTATTTTTGGCACGTACGTACTTTTTATATTTTTCTTGCCTTTTCTTTCTTTTTTTGGCTTTTTCCCCAACAGAAAATTACAGAAATTTGTACACAATGAAAAGAAAATATACTGAACCTACTGTAATATTTTTGGAATTTTCTGACAGTAAACTGGTCCAAGTGGCCAGAAAAGCAAAAAATAATGAATAAACTGATTTCTAAAAACTGTTAAAACGTGATGGCAACTTGATTTCAAAAATGGCCAAAAAAATTGCTTAGCACTTCCTTGTTAATTATACAAGACCAGTGTGGTCACAGAAACGCGCTTGGTTCAATTTTAAGTTTGGAATTAAATTTGAAGGAAAATCAACAATTAGAATTTGTTGATCTTCTTCCAATACTATGAACCAAAAAAGATCCTATAGGTGAGCGTTTTGCACAATCAAACAGGGAAAGTTCTAGGTAGAGATAGCAGTCAATCCAAATTTGCAATCAGAATGCCAATCAAACAGACATAACAAGAGTAGAATATGAACAAAACATGAGCCAAAAAAAATGCGCATAAATGGCAAAAAAGAAAGGAAAATTGCGCAAAATAAATGGCAAGAAATAAAAGGGGGAAACTGAAATTAAAAGGATGGGGAGGACAGGAATGTAAATGACTGAAAGTAAAGGGGGAAGCGGAAATTAAAAGGATGGGGAGACCTGAAAAGTAAATAGCAGAATGTAAAGGGGAGAGCTGAAATTAAAGGGATGGGAGAAGCGGAAATTAAATGGCGGAAATTAAAAGCGGAAAGTAAAGAGATGAATATGGTGGATGAACAATTAATGGTGAAGGGGAGAAAATGTAGGTGAACGATCTTTGGAAAAATGAAGACAACAATGCCTCCTCTTACCACACTTCACCAACAAACAAGCAGTTTATAGCAATTATATGTAGAAACCACTCAAGAACAAGTATGAGCAATTAAGAGGAATTTAAACAAACACCTAGGGGGTGGGAATTAGCGGCCCAAAACAGCCCCCAACTAGCAAGATTATCACCCAAATCAATCAAGCAGACAAGCACAAAGTAGTAGCAGAAAGGCACCTCGGGCCCGGGAAACAGTCCAAGTCCAAATTACAATTGAAAGAGGGATTGAATTACACTAAATTGAAGCAAAATTCTGCACATATGAGGTGCAGCCACACGCCCAAGAACAGCCACAAAACAGCCCCCAATTTGCTCAATCCATCAAGCTCTTGATACTAAATGATGACAGGAATTGCACAGGATCTAGAATTGAGCAAAACAAACCAATTAGAACCACAAAATAGCAATTAATTCACGAAAATTAGGTGCTGGACAGCAGCTAATTTGCGTGAGAAAATGAGGGAAAATGAGGGAAAATGAGGGAAAATGAAAGAAAAAGTGGAGAAGAAATGAAGAGGAAGAACGCCACTGGTGCAAGAATCCTCTTGCAGCAGATAAGTTCAATTGCCAGACACCACTAATTTAGGAGAATTAGATAAGTCTCATCCATGGTTTAAGCAACAACCACCAAGCTCACTCAACTCACAAAGAGGAGATTCAACTCACTAAGAGGAGAAATTTGGGCATAGTGCCTTTACTTAAAATTCCATGTTGTCAAATACAAGAGAGGAGGCTCCTTTATATAGGAGTGGGAGGGGGAGTGGGCGGCCCAATACATGAGGAAAGGGGGAGAAAATAAAAAGATGAGTCAAAATCCCTTCCCAAGTGGGATTTGAACCCATGCCCCTAATGGTGTTGGCTAAGCTAAGCCTTAAGCCACTAATACACCCTAAAATAGCGCCCACTCTACATATGAAATAGAAAAGATGAATTAATTTCTATCCTATGTGGGAATTGATCCCATGACCTCCTAATCCTTGTAGTAAGGTAACCTACTAACCATTAATCCTAAGACTAAGGCTTGGGCGCTCCTAATTAGGTGATTCCTAATTACATCATAAAATCCTAATTACATCATGAAATCCTAAGTACATCACAAAGTCCTAATTACATCATGAAATCCTAATTAGTTGAGTCTTGCATGTTGACTTTGCATGAAGGAAGACTCATGCTTGGTTCAGCTCCAAGCACTTCAAGCAGCTCCAAGTTGATCCTAGCCAGCAGCTGTCAGCTCAGAGGTCCACTGACAGGTTGTCATCATATACAATTCCATTATTCCTTGGGTAGTCTCCATTGGTAACTTATTCCACTTAATAACCAAAACCTATGATAATGCACTCGTCCCCAATCATTACAAACCACATACTTCCTAATCTCATTAGATAACTAATTTCCTCCCAAAATTCACATTCCAACTCCAATTCCTCATACCGTTCCCTATCCTCTGACCCTTGGCTAAAACCATAATCCAAGCTTCTATTATAATTCCTAAGCTCTAGATTTGGGATGTTACAATTCTACCCCCCTAAAAATGAATTTTGTCCCTAAAATTCGCTCCGATTATCATCCAGTACCAGTACACCTCCTACCTCTTTCCCTCCCAGAGCACATGTTTCAAGACCTACACTCATTCCTTCATACTTTAATATGGTTTTCTAACGGAGTCTCACACTTGATCACCCACTCCTAAAATAATTCAACTGATTTGGTTATACAATCTACCTATTAGGATCCTACGGAAATAAGTGAGTTCATGTAACAACTAAGGGTCCTAATTCAATACCTAATTCCAACAGCCACGAGTTGGTTTTAAATCTTATGTTTTTTATAATCTAGCTATGCTTAGGATAGTTCTAAGTGATTTACAGGTTTATATTCTAAACCCTACAATGCTACTAGCGATAAACCGTGCATATATAATTACTTAACCCCTTGAATCACTAAGTTTGTGTTGACGAAAACGTCCAACACTCATGTCATGCTCAAGAAATTAAGTTCACAAAGTCACACAAGCAAATACAATACCAAAGTGTGATGAAAATCACTCATTATTTTAAGGAAACATTGGAATTCTAACAACACTCATGCCATAAACGTAGGTGAAATATCTACCAGTTACAACATGAACACGGTAAACTCTTCTACTCTCCTATCTTCCCGTAATGGGATCTTTCTCTATCCCACCCTACTGGTCAGGGCTTGTACTTAGTTTGGTTCTAAGTTTTTACTGAAAATGAGAAGTGACTTAATGTCATCCACACTCTGGTCCTCCTATAAGTAAGGATTTCTAAATGCCTTAGAGTTCTAACCTAATGCGTGAGCCTAACAACCTCTTAATCCTTCCTAACACTCTGACTAGGCCTAACTATACCCATGATGGGTTTCTGGCAAGCGAACCACAAATCCAGCAGTATAATAGTAAGAAGAGTATCGTATCCACAGGGAACGGTTAATCTATGTAGACTTTGATCTATTTATCAAGAGAAAGCGCGGTTTAGAGAGTATAGTTGCGGAATTGTAAATAGGAAGTAAATATCAATTGGAATTAGAAAGGAAGAGTTAGAGACACTTTACTTGGATTATGATTGAACTTCATCTCATCGCACCCCTCATGTATGTCGAGACTACCTACTACTTATAGGCTTTGAATTATAACGCTGTAGACAAACTATATTGCTAATGACCCCGAGTTACTAGGCGCCCCTTACACTCAAAGGTAATCCATGCGGGCTCTCCCAAGCGACAGACTTACCCTCGGCTTATTTTGCTCTCTTTTATTCCGTTTGTTAAAGAACTAATTGATAAACGAGGCCTAATGCTGTAGACGCACCTTCGCTCAAGTACTGTCACTACCCTCACTCATCATGATACATCTATGTTCGGATCCTGGATTCACAATCAACTAACTCTTTGCTATCGGTTTATCAATACCAAGCTTAATGGTCGGATGCCCTTTATTATGGTACTCACACTAATCATCAATCATCAGTAAACACCCATGTTTCAGTCAATGGTTAACCGAGTATTCTCATTCACTCAGAGGTTGAGTTTCCTATGTCTAGGCTCCCCCAAACTCAATCCTAGTCGTAACGTAAATTACAAACTAGCCTATAACTCCGGCGCAAGCGCGGAAGTTAGGAATAAGCACAGAACGAGATTACCAGCACTATAATTAGGGAACTACATAAATAAAATAGATAGAGTTCAACATACACTTGGAAATGGAATCGATTACATTCAATCCTAATGGAGAGTTAACTACACGAGGTAGCCATACAAACCACCGAAGATGCTGTCACCATCTTCAATCCTTATGAAAGCTCCTTCTCTCCTACTCTAAACTTAGCTTTGGTACATTATCACTGAAATATAGACTGGATTACAATGATCGTGCACACCGGACTTAGTGCAAGAGGTTCCTATTTATAGACTAGGAAAGACAAAGCAAATTTGGGGAGAAATCCATCTAAAAACGGCAACAGGGAATAAATCAGCGTGAGCTGCGCTCCAGGCTGCGCTACAGCGCAGGATGGGGCGCAACTTCCAGAGAGTCTGCGCTTCACCCTGCGCTATAGCGCAGGTGAAGCGCAGGTAGCGTCCTGCAGCTCCAACTTTCTCTTTTTAATCTTGATCTCTCCCCGAGACTGGTTTTAGCAGATTTGTATAAAATCCTTGCATTTATTGAGCAATCTTTGATTTATTTGGGAAGCTTGTCTGCAGAATCCTTGATTGATTGGCAATGATCTCCTCATTAATTGTATTATATCTTCTTCAAATCTTCATTAAATGTCTTCAATCATTCTCAAATCTTGCAGATATCTCCCTCATTTAATGCTATCTATCCTTCAAATCAAATCTTTGCAATATCCTGCAAAAATCAGCAATATTTCTATCAAAATAACATCAAATTCAAATCTTAGATTAATAAATATAATTTATCTAATATTTAAAAGGATTAAATTGGGGAAAAATTATCATTTTATCCTTGATAAGTGAACTAAAAAGTGCTCTAATTTATCAACTAATTTTCACTTATCAAAATCCCCCTAACTTAACTTCTTGTTTGTCCTCAAGCAAGAGACCTCTTTGCAATCAAAAATCAATTCTATTCCCAGTGTATTCCTAATAATTAAAAACAAATTCAAGGAACCAGTCCTCAAACTCTTTCCTAAGTAGAAGTCACTTTCCAATCATAAGAAACATTCAGGATCAGGGGATGTTACCATACATCAATCAGAATGGAAATACAAGCATCAATTAAACTTTCTCAATAATAGCAATTAAAGCAGTAAGTGATAAACAAAGGAAATCTCTCATTCTCACGGGTAAGTGTTTCCCTCCATATTTGTCACCACTGTTGAACAACTAGAATTGATAGTCGTTTCCAAAATCTGAACCTGCAAGCAGTTAATATGGATCAAAAGGTCTTTATTAGGTTGTAATGAGGCTGGGCTATCAAGAAATCATGGTTTTTCTGGATATTCAAGGAACACTTTGAATAGAGAGCATCTTGTGATTGTGCTTGGGACTTTTCTCAATTCACCCGGTCATTCTTGAATGGTCACCCTTTTTCTGCTTGGCCTCATTGTTTGAAGAAATTCTCCCCCAACTTATTCAATTCCACACTTTTGTGCAGAATTTTTATTTTTTTTAGACAGAAAGAATAACATAGAAATTTTATTTGTGGGAGAGGATCCTTCTTTTGTGATTTCTTGTGCCTTCTCTTGAATCTCTGTGACCAACCTCTTGTCCCATGTTGTTGTGATTGATGGAATCCTGGCAAGTTTACCAAAAGTCCAGCAGTTATAGAGTAAGTAAGATATCGTATCCACAGGGAGCGGTTTTAATTTGTAAAATAGTAGCGATTGTATTTTCAATAAAAACAGTTTGTAAAATGGTTTGGTTGTTTTCGCGATAATAATAAAATAAAATAAAATAAAATAAAACAGATAAATACGAGGAGAGTAATATTTCGGACTAGGATTTGACTTCGTTTTATCTCCCCCCTTGTGTATGCGAATCCCTTCCCTTAATTATGATCATACTCGTAATCACCTTAGCATTGTTTAATTACAATAATTATAAGGCATGCCTGGTAATTATCGTACCCGCAAATTCCCCCATAACATCATAATTAAACGCCAAAAGCTATTCTCTACAGGCATTCAAAGTGGCTTGGCGACCCCGAACATTCCCCGTATTTTGCAATCAGCGCTATCGATTTAGTCATACTTTCAGATAAGGCACCTATGAAGGGGTGTGTCACTCATTGAACCTTCAATTGTTAGAATACAATCCTTATACTACGATATGACTAAACCGAGTATCTTCAGCAATCCGAGATTAAGCTTCATAGACAGCTCCATGCTCACCTAACTCTGCTACTAGCCGGAGTTCCACTTTTTGTATCCAGAGCACTAGCCTACCACCCCGGCGCACGCGCGGAGGTGATGCATTACAAACAGCATAAAGATACCGATAAATTACAAATAGAGAATCATAATTAAAAAGAAAGAGAATTCTATATACACAAGGGGATTGAATCCACTACATCAAATCCTACTGGAGAGCTTAGCTACTCATGGTAGCCATTACAAACCACTGAGAAATCTGTCACCTTTCTCAATCCTAGAACTACTCTCTCTCTCTCTATCTGTGCCGGGTCCCGAGGACCTTCCTTTTGATCTGTGCAAAGGGCTTTATTTATAGAGTGGGAAAACCCTAATTCTGCCACAAGAAGTCAATCTGGATCTAGGTTAAGAGGCTACTGCGCAACATGCGCTTTATGTGCGCTTAGCGTGTATGAAGTCTATTCAATCTGCTGCTGCGCTCCACTTGCGCTTAGCGCTGGTGGAGCCTGATCAATCTGGATCTGCGCTCCACATGCGCTTAGCGCAGGTGGAGCGTGTTACACGCTGCAGCTTTCCTTCAGATCTTGATCTAACTTCTGGATCTCTTTCCGATCTTATCTGGTTTTCCTTTATCCCTTTATTTGAGTTGTTTTTGTATTTATTTGATTTGGATTTGAATTGAAGAGGTTATCCACAAGATTCTCTGATTATCTCCTCTTTATTTAAATTTTGAATCTGCAACAACCTCCTTTCTGATGCTATTTCTTTCTCATTCCAAATCTTCTGCAAATATGCATAAAATAGCAGATTTTTATTTAAAATAGCATCATATTCAAATTTAAACCAAATAATTACAATTATTGTAAATATTAATAAAAAGGGATAATTGGGGGCATAAATTACTATTTTAACCTTGATAAGTGTAATAAAAACTATAGGAAAATAACGCTAATTTTACACTTATCAGTGGTGCACCTTGCTCTCTATCCCAAGTGTTAAGGGACGGGTGATATTCAATGAATATGGTTAGGGTGCATCAAAGGAAATATTCAAGCTCAAATAGGCAATCAATAAATGGAAATATTAGATCAGGGTTGGCTTTTTGGCACTGAGCAAAATATTATAATCACAAGATATGCCTTTGTCACTTCTATATCTCTTCAAGCAAACAAAAATTTAAAAATTCAAGCAATAACAGTTGAAAAGCAGCGGTGAAAAGCTCTCAATATCATTGTTTGGGCTCTCAGCTCACCGGTTATGGCTAAAATTCCTTGATAAAGCACTTAATGGATTTAATTAACTATCTTGATAGGTTCTCTTGAGAAGTACCCTAATCCTAATTAATTATGGAATTAATCACAAGACCCTATCATCTTACCTAGAATGGTTAGTTAAACTACTTATTTACAGAGAATTTGAAAAAGTTACCTTGATTCCTAATTTCCTAAGGTCCTAATAATTTTAAAAATTTATTTTTTTTTAAAAAAATATGAAATACAAAACAAAAAATCCTAATTAATAGAAAAATTATTAGAAAATAAAAGAAAAACTAAAAGAAAAAAAACACCAGTATCAATCTTCATCCTCTGTATTCTGAGTTCTTTTCCTACTGCTGCTTCCATCCCCCCTGGGAAAATAGGCCTGTCCCCAGGCCACTGCAAGAATATTCGGAACTCTTCAAGCAGCATGCTCGGGTATGGGTCTAGTACTCCTGATTGGTTTGAGGGCAACTGGTCTTTATACTTTGTAGCAGTCTGTGCAATTCATGAAGAACATGGAAGCCATCATTAACCAATTTACATGCATAATTCAAAGAATTAATATTTTCACAACAAAAGTTCAGTGCACTTGGTAATGACTTCCTAAAAACAATCATACTCATTTGTTTTGCAAGTATTCAATCAATCCATGGAAAGTGAAAGTTCAAGATTTTTGAAAGAAACAGAGCATAACACTTTCAACTTTAATAACTCACAAAACAAAGAACATTTCAATTCAAGCAAATTGTTCTTCATGTTCCACACAGCCAACATCACATTCAAGATAGCAATAGTCAATAATATTCACAATCCTAAGGTTGCTACCCTAAAGTGCAAATAGAGTAAATGAAGATTTCAATTGGTAACAATTAAAGAAAACATAACCGAAAGTTTCAAAATTGATGGAAGTTTGTGAGTGGAAAGAGTGGAAAGAAGAGCTTAGGAAGTAGTACATGAGAAAATAAAAGTTTTTTTTTAAAAAAATCGTACTGCTACGCTTCACCCTGCGCTACAGCGCATGTGAAGCGCAGAATACAGTGACTAAAATTACATTTCCGCGCTTTACCTGCGCTACAGCGCAGGTTGAAGCGCAGAAAACAGAATGCAATTTGCAATTTTCAGTCATGTTTTCTGCTACTTCCTATTTTTTAAAAAAATTTATTTTCCACAAACTTATTCCAATCAATTTTGAAAATTTCCTAAATCCTAAAAAAATAAAAAAAAATCCTAATTAAGAAAATAAAACAAAACTAAAAACTTTTAAAATCTCTGGGTTGCCTCCCAGAAAGCGCTTGTTTAACGTCTGATAGTTCGACGCCTGTTCTCTCAAGGTGGCTGAAACTGAAATATTTTGATGAGCTTGTGAGCCGCACCCTTTCTTTCTTTGGCCCATATACCTCCCCATAATCTTGCCTTGGAACAACCTGTACTGTGAAGCTTTGATGATTTATAATTGATTGTTCTCAATTTCTTTGCTTCGGGGGGTTCTTTGATATGAAACACACCTGACCACTTGATCTTCAATCTGGCTCTAGGCTCTGAATTTAATTCTAGCTTGACTTTTCTTCTCTTTGCCTTGTCCTGGTCAGTGTGATTGCAGGCCTTCCTTTTGTGAGGTCTGGAAGGTTGATCACTTGTACCATGCCTTTCTTGATCTTCCTTTGGAGGACTGGTTGGATAAGGCAAGGTCTCTGTTCTTGAAATCACTTCCCTTCCTTCCTCGGGCTTTGATTCTCCATCTCCCTGTTCACTCTTTTTCTCATTTTCTTGATCTTCTTCATCATGAACACCCTCATATGTGTTTTTCTATGTCTCCTTTTTACAGCCAGTCTCTTCTTCAAGCATTTTTCTGTTTCATCCTCTCCATCTTCTTCTTCTACTTCTGCTGCACCTTCTTCTTCTTCAGCTTCTCTTTCTTGTGTTTCTTCAACTTCTTCTTCTTCTTCTTCTTCTTCTTCTTCTTCTTCTTTTTCTAGTTCCTCTTCTTCATCAGCCATATTGTCATTTATTTCCTCCCTTATCATCTGAACAATGTCATCGCACTGCTCTTTAGGGTTGGGTGTTGCATTTGCTGAAGATTGCTTGTTCCAACAGTTGATCATATTGTGTATCTCATCTAGTACGAGGCCAACAGTTAGTCCTTCTCTGTCACAATACTGCTGAAATTGTATATATTCGTCCCACTTGTCTTCAATATCATCGTCATTATCTGAATGCCTTGCTGAGATTTGTTCTGACTGTTGGTTGGCTCCTGTTTCTGTTAATTTCTACATAACTCGCTCAAGCGAGCTCATTCTCGCTTGAGCGAAAATGAGTCTGTTTGAAGGTGAAAATTTGATCAACACCTCATCATATAACCTATCAAACTGAAGGCCCAGATCTTAGCTTTCTATCCCAAGTGGAATCACCTTAATTGGACATGTATAACTCTAGATATTCTCGAATTAGTGAGCAAAGGTCATAGGGCTTAAAACTGAAATCAAGCAACAACATTGGTTTTTGCCCCTCTTAGAATTCCAACTCAATCCTCTCCTTCAAAACCTTATTCTAACTTAGTTCTTCTCATCTAAAGCCTTCCCTCATTCACATCTTTCTATACAATTCCATTATTCCTTGGGTAGTCTCCATCGTTAACTTATTCCACTTAATAACCAAAACCTATGATAATGCACTCGTCCCCAATCATTACAAACCACATACTTCCTAATCTCATTAGATAACCAATTTCCTCCCTAAATTCACATTCCAACTCCAATTCCTCATACTGTTCCCTATCCTCTAACCCTTGGCTAAAACCATAATCTAGCTTCTATTATAATTCCTAAGCTCTAGATTTGGGATGTTACATCGGCCATGATGAAACCCACCTACGTTGCCTTCGACAATAAATCAAATACAAACCTACCAGGCACCAGCCATCGAAGCGGCTGTGAAAGTCGATTGCATATAGAGAATTAGGTCTTGAGTGAAAGCCAATTTACAAATACAAAATTCCAGTGCAATAGGTGACATATATAACAACAGGTGCACGTCACACGATGCACGGTGAAAAGAAGATTTGGATTGAGCTTTGTTGGTAGCATGATGAAGCATGATACATGTGTCTATGCTGAATCGAAGGAAATGCAGAGAGATGGATGGAGATGCAAAGGAATAATTAACGAAAAATAATTAAGGGGTTTAGCGGGAGGTTATTATCCATTATGTTACTTGGTGTGACATGGAAGTTATAATCCATTTGGTTTTCTAATTTGAAAACAGTAAGAACCACACCTATCATACTGTATATACGTTTTCTCCAAGATTAATTACATTCAATAAGAAAGGTGTACTTTATATATTTAATTAAAAGAGCATTAAATTGATTGTTAAAAGTGGACTTTATTTACCAAAAATGAAAAACTAAAAAATAAATGTAAAAATGCTCATCATTCCATTTAATCTAAAATAAAATTTAAATTACCTACAAATTAAACTCTTTGAAAAAATGTGATACCAAATTTTATCACAGGGTGCGTTGGAGTGTGGTTGTTTCAACTTAACAAGTTGTGGTGAATTCGAGCCATGGATATAGAGTTGTGATCATATACCAACCAAAAAAATAAGAAAATTCTTGTTTATTTATAATTATATAAACTAGTTAAAAAAATTTCTAGCTATAGTAATATACTTAGGAAAAAGCGTAATGGTCAGTAGGGTGTCAAAAAATAAACAAAGTGAAGATAAGATAAAATATTAAATAAGAAGTTTCTCTCTATAGTAATAAATAAGAGAGTTAGAGAATAAATAATGAAAAAAATATTTTCATGATGAAATAATTAAATTTATAAATCAATAAGGAAAGTTAAATATAAGATTATATATTAAATGATAATTTTAATAATAAAGAATAATAATTAAAATTAAGAGAAACTTATATACTGGTAAAGAAATTACTTTCATGATAATATAATTAAATAAAAAGTAATAAGGAAAAAATGGTATGTATTTATTGTATTAAAGCCTCTACCCTCACGACTTGTGTCTATTTGATTTACAATTGAGTAGAATTGATTCTAAAATCAATGATTATAAATGAGCAATACACATTTTATGTTGAAAGAAAGTAATTTAAAATCAATTATGATGGAAAAGAATTGATTCGTCCAACTCCTTGGTAGGATTTTAAATTACTTGACATTTATAATTAAATGGTCTATTTTCTATTTTTATATCTGAAAAATTATGCTTTAATATTTTTTACATAAAAAAAATCCTTTTTTAGTTTTTATTTTTTAATTTTTTCCTCATAGTATTCATCCATCCGATAAGTAAAATAATAGTTTTCCACATCGCTAGACACTAACGGGACCTTTTAATAATATATTTTTCATATATGTGAATCATATATGGTTGAGAAAGTCAAATCCCTTCCACTTAAAACAACATCTCATAATAATTTTTTATTGAGAAATTTTTTTTATAACACTTCTATACAATTATGAAATAGATAAAAACATAAGAGAAATAAATATAAAATATAATGAGCAATAATATAAAGATAGGAAAAAAATATTATATAAATTGTTGTATATAGTAGGATTTTCTCTTTAAATACACGAAACAGAACGTATACACGATGCAAAGTACGAGGCTCTGACTCTGTGACATCGTTATTAGTGTCTGAAAGCGAAACTAAAACTAAAAGTCTCTCACTCCCTCACTCAGACACTTCCTCACTCACTCACATGCAATTATTTATACTTCATTCTCATTCACCACTCCAATTCTTCTCACTTTTCTGCTTCTTCTTCTCCTCCTCCTCCTCCTCTTCAACCACATACGTCTCATGTGTCTCTTCTCCTTTTCTTTTCGTGTTGGAATTTACCGTTCTTTCTCCGCTGCTTTACAAAATATCCGAAGATATTTCGGTTCGGATTTTTCTTTCAACCGATGGTTCCGTTGATTTTCATTTTTTTCATGTGTTTTTTATGTGATGCTTAAATCAACTGTTTTTTTGTTTTTGCCGGTGGCATGGTTTGGTTGTTGACCACGCTGTTGGACAGAGGAAAAAATGATAAAAGATTGAAAATTCTGGGTATGATTATCAATTTTATTTAAGAAGTTTCCGAGTTTTTATAGCTTTATTATAAACAGGAAATGAATGATGTGTGTTGGTTTTTATCTTTTCTTTTCTCCATCATTAATCATTTTGCTGGTGTTTATTTTTAGATGGCTTCAAAGGAGCGATTTGCTGATGATTAGGCTGTTATAAAACAGTGTTAGACTCTCTGTGTAACTTTGTGCAGGCATTATTGCTCTTTTTAATTTATATATATTAATGTAGCATCATTGCAATGAAATCGTTTTCTGGCTCAAGAATGGTGATTATTTCACACTCAGAACGGTGTATATGGACTGGAAATCAAGAGAAAGATATGAACGGTTTATAGCTAGCTTCTGGAATTGCTTGATTTTGAGACCAATTTATATAATCTTGCTAAGTCTCGATCTCACTTTCCCTGTTCATAATTAAGCAGATACTGTGACCAGAAGGACGAACCATGGTGAGGGACTTTATTCCAAATGGTCTCTTGCTTAATAAATCAACCTCAGTTGATAAGGTTCTTGACCGACACAGATGGTCTCAAATTGAAGCTAGAACTACAGAGCTTCTTTCATGTATTCAGCCTAGCCCTACCTCAGAATTACGTCGAGAGGATGTGGTTGCTTACCTGCAAAACCTCCTCATGAACTCTATCCCTTACAAGGTACCACAACTCTATGCTTCATCCATCATTTCCTTTCTCAATTGTTTCAATTTAAGTGATGCATTTGTTTTCTTGGTATAAACTCCCTTGTATGATTAGTTATGGCTATTAACTAATGATACTTTGTTATATCAGTGCAGTTTTAAATTATCATAAATTCTGGTGAAGCAAATACTCATGGATTGAAATCTTGTGGTTTTCTAGTTTTAAATGATGTGCTTTTTTTTGGTACCACAGGTATTTACATTTGGATCCGTACCACTGAAGACTTACTTACCTGATGGACACATTGATCTAACAACATTCGTTGACAAACGATTTTTGAAAGACAGCATGATCCCTGAGGTACTAGAAATTTTGAAATATGAAGAAAGCAACGAGGTTGCACAATTTCATGTGAAAGAGGTTCGGTATATCCAGGCAGAGGTATGTACGTACGTGCTTAACTTCTTAATTATAACTTGGATTCCAATGCATTATCCTATTTGTCAATCATCCATTTATCCTATTATATATTATATAAAAGCTAAATGACTTTTCTTTATTTTGCCAATAATTAATCTATCTATTAATTACTCTTTTTTTTGCAATTGAATATAAAAAGAAGAAATAGAAGAAAGAGTGGGGGAAGAGGAAAAAGAAGTGCAAACAAAGGATAAAATTTGCTCCTCCTATTTGAGAAGCCTTTAAAATAAAAAATAATTTCATTTCCTTTTTTTTGGTTTATAAAAAATTATGGTGCGTTTCATTTTTTGCCTCTTAAAAAAAATCATCTTTGAATTTTAAGACTATTACTATTATTAGGTTTCTTAAAAAATCACTATGTCTTTTTTGAGTTGGGAAATGAGCCTTTAAGGTGTGGTTATGAAAGAATCACACTCTTAAACTTTTGGAGTCCATGCGGTTAAATCATAACCTCACTCTTAGTATAGGTACAAAGTGTGTTATTGTCATTTCATTGCACTCCAAGTGTTGATCCTAAAACCTTCCCCCTTGCGTGAAGGTACACTAGATACCTGAATTCCTTCACTCCTCTGCTCTTTATGTGACTTTGGTTCGCTTTGTTATCCCCCTCTCCATTTGCTTTTATGTAGACTCCCTTTGCTTTATCTCACTCATCCACTTTCTCTCTCTAATTGACATTCTCCAACCCCCTCTTCAATAACTTTCACACCTTATTCCTTGTCCTAACATGAAACATCTTGTACTAGTAGCTTGCATATAAAGTTATCACTTCGATCTACAGTCGCTTAATCTCTCTTTACGGTGGAAGTTGTTGTTGTTTCTAAAAAAGGAGTAGTTTATGAAAAGGGAGACAAAGGAGCTCAGATAATGCTACATCGTGTTGTAAATCTCGTTGGTGTTAACGCCGTCGATCTCCGTAATGTTTAAGTATCGGTAAGAGGAGAAGTAGTGGAAGATTCAGCTGAAGAGCTTCGCGGAAGTGAACCGAGGCTCTGATGGGAGCACCGTTTGGAGGATGGTTTGCGAAAAGCAAACACACCTCGAAGTGATGTTAAAAAGGTCTAATATTCTTTCATTTTTTATTTCTAAAATCAAGGTTTGATGCTTATGAAAAAAGATGGACCTTAAATGGTTTTCTTTTAGGTTAAAAAAGAATATAGAGAAAGAGGAATTTGTGGTGAGGTGCATACATTCGATGAAGACAACCATGGGTGAAAAATTCAAAGGCCATGTTATCACCTTTGATTGCACCTCTAACATCCTTATACTCAAGGAACCTTCCTGAAGTACAAAGGACAAAGATCGACAAATTCAAAAGACAAAGATCAACAAATTCCAAGGTTTGGAACTCTTCCTAGGGTACGAGGATGTTAGAGGCGCGATCAAAGGTAACAAGTTGGCCTTTGAAATCGTCACCCAAGGTCATCCTCATCGACAATAGCACTCCACTGTCAACTCCTCTTTCTTTGTTTATTTTTCTCAACCCCCCAAAGAAAAATCATTTAAGGTCCATATTTTTTCACAAGCATCAAACCTATTTTTTCAGAAATAAAAAAATGGAAGAGCATTTGAACTTTTTGGCATCACTTGCGGGTTTGTTTGCTTTCCACCAAACCATTCTCTAAACAATGTTTCCACTAGAGGTTCAATTCACTTCTACGAAGCTCTTCAACCAGATCTTCCTATACTTTTCCTCTTACTACTAATTCGACATAACAGAGATCGGCAATGTTAACACCAACGAGCTTTGCAACACGATGCAACTTTATCTGAGCTCATCTGTCTCCCTTTTCATAAACTACTCCCTTTTCAGAAACAACACCAACTTCCCCCATTGCAAAAAGAGATGAAGAGACTGTAGATTGAAGTGACAACTTTTATATGCGAGTTGTTGGTACAAGATGCTTCATGTTAGAAGGAATGAGGTGGGGAAGTTATCGATGATAAGGGGTTGGTAAATGTTGAATAGAGAAAGTAAGAGAGAGCATAGGGAGTATAAAGAGAAGAGAAAGAGGAGATGGTGATAATAAGGGGAACGAAAAATTTTTAGGAAAATACAAGATGAGTCAAATTTCTATCCTATGTGGGAATAGAACCCATGACCTCCTAAGCCTTATAGCAAGGCAACCTACTAACCAATAAACCCACTAAAAATAGCTCCCAAGTATGAGGAATTAAAAGAAAATTACAATCAATAAAAAGAAAATATAAGAGAGTCCTAATTAAGGGTGGTCCATAGGACAAGGGTCCTATCCAAGGTCAAGGTGTCCTTCTGTAGGGTAGTGACCCTTTATTTGTAGGACACTAATTTCTCCAACTTTTCCTTGCTTGAAGCTCAGGCTTATAGTTGGTGCATATCCTCCAATGTAGGTCTTGCAGGTCCAAGCTTCTAGCAGAGTGTCATCACTAAATGTTCACTCCCTATTATGAAAGGTATGAGAATTGTTTTTCTCTTGAATAAGATGTTCTCTTCATTGTGGCTGATCGATAACCGTTTTTTTCCTGAATTCAAAATGATGATAGCTGAGCCTCCATTAAAGATCGCCAACATTTACTGCTCAGTGAATCGTTTCTTAACGCTTGTAGTTCCTGTTATAGCGTTATGCCAATGCTATGCAGCAACCAAGAAAACCAAGTGCACCCCTTTGTTTCCAAATACGTCGATATTATTGATCCTTTGCGTGCAAACAACAACTTGTAGCGTAGCATCAGTAAAGGTATTTAACTTGAAATATGTTATATCTGGAAGAAAAAGAAAAAAGGCATGTTTATTTGCCCACTGAATATATATAGAAGGTGTATGATGATTTGTGTCTACGATTTATTTCACCCTTTGACTTGAAATTGCTTTTGGTGCTCAGTGGCTAGTGAAATTGTTGGATTGTTCAGAAGATAATCTAATAGCTGAATTTGATTTCTTTTCAAAAACACATGGAATAGAAATGTGAATGGTTACTGGATTGATCCACACACCTATAATATTTACGTAAGAAATAATAATGCTGGAAAGTCAACACATCAGAAATCTGAGGTTGAGGAGCAGGTTCATTGTATTTCCCAAAAGCCTGCTAACCATTTGAAAGAATCAAAACAAATACTTGGAACCTCTGATGTATCTGCTATTTCTTCAGAGACTAATGACATCCCCACCAGCACAATGACCTTCCATATAGTGCATACAAGTTCCATGAAGAATGCAGATAGTGAAGTTCCAACTCAACATTTGAATACTCCAGCATCAGAAACAAAAAGTGGACAGATCCACTCTGCTTCTTCAATGACTGATAATACCATGGCATCCAGTTCAATATATGAGGTTTTAGACAACGATAGTATCCAACAAGCAGTGAGTGTGAAATCAAGTAATGCATCTTCTCTACCATCACCACGTGGTTTAGGTTCAAGATTGATGAACACATTTTTATTCACACTTTGCATAATTAATCTTAGCTTTTTTGGACTATAATTGTGATTAAATCCACTGTTTTAATTGGAATTTACCAAATTGGGCTTAATTGGGCTTTAATTGTGAATGTTGTTTAAATTCAGATTTTTAAGCCTACTGACCTACCTGTCTTGTGTTGATGATATTTGGAGTTGTAGGTGTCCGATTTGAGTGATTCCAGTGGCATTGGAAAGCTAACTTCCGGGGATTTAATTTGATATGCTATATGACCATATTCCCATGAAGCAATTAGGAGTAGTTTCTGTTTCAAAATCACCTACTGTTGCTGTCTGTTGCAAATCCGAATTTGCTTAGTTTTGTAATTAGTTTGTGGGCCTGTTTTAATTAATTTCGGCCCAATTAAGGCCTAATCAGATTGTTAGTGATTTAGGCTCTATAAATAGATGTGTTGCTGAATAGTTAAAATACTTTTCATTCATTTTTCAGATTTTAGAAAAAAGACTCTCCACTTTCCCTCTCTTTTTCTCTCTTCTTGCAATTTCGTTTTTGCTCCTTCTTCCTCTTCTTCTTGTATTTTCGGATTCTCCACTTCCTCCATGGAAGGCTGAGCATTGAGGATAGATTCTCAAGTATCATGAGCATTGGATGTTGAGGTTCTTTAATTGAATTTCGAATTTTAATTTTCTGTGCAAATTCCTTCTTCTCCTAATCTCTAGAATTCTAGGTTATTGAATCTTGAATTGGATGAATGCTTATTGAATTCGGTTTTTGATTCATGATCTGAAATTCACATTTTAGTTTGCTTAATCATAAGATGTATCTACTGTTTGCTTAATTCAATAGGTTAGGGATTAGGTTCTTGATACAAATTTGCTTAATCTTTGTATGAGATTGTTAAGAATTGATTGATGCTTCATTGATTAATTCGGATTTGCTAAGGGAATTGAAATAAATCTCTGAATCCATGAGACATCCAAATGTGAATGAGCTTGTGAATCAATCTGTTTTTGTTGAATTGAACTAGGAATTTCGAATTCTGTTTTTGAAAATTAGAAAATAGAATGAACAACAATCAAAATCCCCTTGCGTTTGTGTGTTGCTTTGACTTTGAAAATCTGAATTTGTAATTGGATTCTTTGGGAAACGACTTTGGGTTAACCAACCCTCACTGTACTTTAATTCATTTTATTTGGTTGAGTACGACCTCGATCAAATTTGGCGCCGTTGCCGGGGAATTCAATTCAAATTCGGTTTCAATTTCAATTATGTTTTGTGTGTGAAATTCTGTTTCTGTTTTGTTTTCAATTCTGTTTTGTAAATTCGTGTTTAGGAGGTAGAGTCATAATTCATATTGTGTTTTGGTATACTAACCTTGGTTGTGCAGATTCAGTTTGATCAATTTTGGTTCACAACTTTGAGGTAAGTAGCCTAATCTATCATAGTTACTGTTCCATTGCTTTTAGTGACTTTCAATTTGTGATTTGAGTTGTGTGATGTGTTGAGTCATTGTAATTAGTGTGTTTAGTCATGTTTTGATGTTTAGAAATTGTTTAGATGAAATTAGAACAGATTTGGTGTCATTTGGATTGAATTGCATAAGTTGATCAAGTGTTGTTGACTTTTTCTGCTGTTGACTTTTGCAGTTGAATCTGACTTTTTTGTTTAACATAGTTAGAGGTTGAATTTTTGTGTCCATATTTCTTTAGGTTATTAATGAATTTTAGATACCCAGTTTCTATTAGATAGGTCCAGATTGTGAGGTTACACTTTGTACTGGCTTATTTTGACTTGTTGACTTCAATTGGACATAACTTGAGCTAGGAGTGTCAGAATTTCACAAATTTTATATGCTTTTGGGGTAGAAAAAGCTAATTAGAGCAGCCCCTCCCAGATTGCAGCAGGAGGTCGACCATAAAATAGTCAAAAAAGGTCGTTTTCTATTTTAAAAGGATTTTTAAGTTTTTTTTGGGTGTATTTTCCCTTTCTTACCTTAGGTAGTTTTGGTACTTAGGCTTTGAATTTTGTTCTGAATTTTTTTGTGGTTGTTTCCTATGTTAATATAGTGTTTTCCATGTATCCATTTCATTGGTTTCTGCTCATTTGATATAGGCTGCCTTTATATGCTGACATGTTGTATGCTTCATTTTGGTTCACAACTTTGAGGTAAGTAGCCTAATCTATCATAGTTACTGTTCCATTGCTTTTAGTGAATTTCAATTTGTGATTTGAGTTGTGTGATTTGAGTTTCTGCTTATAGATGCAGCCAGTGGAGGAGCTCTTGTAGATAAAACTCTAGTTGCAGCAAGGCAATTAATTGAGAATATGGCTTCTAATAACCAACAGTTCAGTACCAGAAGCAATTCAGTAGCCTTGACCAGAGGAGTTCATAAGATGGAGACCACTTATGCTGCTGATCATAGGAAGTTGGAGAGCAAGCTAGATGATTTGGCTTCCTTGGTTAAGCAGATGGTAGTGTCTCAAAAGGTTGCTAAGCTATGTGGGATTTGTACTTCTGCAGATCATCCCACTGATGCATGTCCGACCTTACATGAGCCTGAAGGAGATGGTGTGTTTACTCCTCAGGCCTATACAGCAAATATTTATGGTTCTGGCAGACCCCCTCAGCAGCAACAGTATAATCAGGATCTATCTTCCAACAGGTACAATCTGGGTTGGAGGAATCATCCAAATTTGAGATGGGGGAATTCTCAGCAGCAGCCACAACAACCTTATGTGCCTTATCAGTCTCATGCTGCTGGGCCTAGTAGACCTTACCAGCCTCCACATGTACAACAGCAGCAGCACCAGCCTACACCACCTGCTGCTGCACCTTCCAAGAGTGAGCCTTCCTTGGAAGAATTAATGAGGCAGATGGCGGTCAATAATATGAATTTTCAGCAGAGGGCAGAGGCTATTATTCAGAGCCTAGAGAATCAGATAGGCCAGATGGCTACCACTCTTAATCAGCTGCAGTCTCAGGGTTCAGATAAGCTTCCTGCTCAAACAGTTGTCAACCCGAAGAATGTTAGTGCAATCACTTTAAGGTCGGGTAAAAGTGTGCAAGCACCTGATAGGCAACAGTCTGAGCAAGAAGATGAGATTCATACAATTGTTGACCCTGTGCAGGAGAGAGCTATTCCTAGTCCTTTGAGCAGCCCCAGTTCTTCAAGCAGTGAGCAGCCTTCTATTCCTCTTCCATTCCCTCAGAGAGTTGTACAGAAGAGTAAAAAAATGGAAGAGGCTGACAAGGAGATCTTGGAGACTTTCAGGAAAGTAGAGGTGAATATACCTCTACTTGAGGCCATAAAGCAAATTCCGAGATATGCCAAGTTCTTAAAGGATCTGTGCACCCATAGGAGGCGGCTGAAGGGCAATGAGAGGATTAGCATGGGAAGGAATGTCTCTGCACTCATTGAGAGACCTATGACTCCCATTCCAGAAAAATGCAAAGACCCAGGGACATTTACTATTCCTTGTGTTATAGGCAGTAACAAATTTGATAATTCTATGCTTGATTTAGGAGCATCTATTAATGTTATGCCTTTATCTGTTTTCACCTCTTTGTCTCTTAGTCCTTTGTAGGCTACATGTGTTGTCATTCAGTTGGCAAACAGGAGCACTCCCACCTTGCAGGCCTTATTAAGGATGTGCTGGTTCGAGTGAATGACCTCATCTTCCCTGCTGACTTTTACATATTGGATATGGAGGGAGGAGATTCACTCACTGGTGCAGCCCCCGTCATCTTGGGCAGGCCCTTCCTGAAGACGGCTCGGTCTAAGATTGATGTTCATGCAGGCACACTTACCATGGAGTTTGGAGACAGTGTGGTTCAGTTTAATATTTTAGATGCCATAAGGCATCCTGTTGAGGATCATTCTGTATTCCATATTGATATGATTGCTGAACTTGTAGATAATAGTTTGTCTGAGTTTGTAGGACATTTGGACTTTTCGGACTTTTCTGATTTCAGTGATGTTTACACTTGTGATTTATGTTCTGATTCATCTGTGTGTAGTATGTGTGTTGAGATAGATGAGTTCATATCTGTTGATACTGTTGATTGTTCTGATTGTCCTACAGGTTCTGGTATTGATGCACCCATTGAGTCAATTGAGTCAGAATGCAGTGGCTTGATTACAGCAATTACAGATACATCTGACTTGATTGATTTGCAGGTTGCAGAGGTTTCTACCATACCAGATTGTTACCTTTTATTGTCCAGCCCCCATCACTGGACCTGAAGCCACCTCCCTCTCACCTCAAGTATGCATATTTGGAGGATGAGCAGAAGCTTCCAGTGATCATCTCTACTGCTCTCTCTGCTGATCAGGAGCAGAGGTTGTTGCATGTGATTAGAGAGCACAAGAGAGCTCTAGGTTGGACTTTGGCAGATATTCTGGGTATTAGCCCTTCCTTATGTATGCATCGGATCCTGTTGGAGGATGGGGTTAAACCTGTACGACAGCCTCAGAGAAGGCTGAATCCCCAGATTCTTGACGTGGTCAAGAAGGAGGTCACCAAGCTGCTACAAGAGGGTATCATATATCCCATATTAGATAGCACTTGGGTGAGCTCGGTACAGGTGGTACCGAAGAAATCTGGGATTACAGTTGTGAAGAATGAGAAGGATGAGCTGATTCCTACTAGGGTGCAGAACAGCTGGAGAGTCTGCATCGACTACAGGAGGCTCAACCAGGCGACCAGGAAGGATCACTTCCCACTTCCTTTCATTGATCAGATGCTGGAGCGCCTGGCAGGTAAATCACATTATTGTTTCTTAGATGGTTTCTCTGGTTATTTTCAGATTTGTATTGCACCAGAGGACCAGCATAAGACTACATTTACCCGTCCTTTTGGTACCTTTGCTTATAGGAGGATGCCTTTTGGTCTATGCAATGCTCCTGGTACTTTCCAGAGATGCATGATGAGTATATTTGCTGATTTACTTGAGCATTGCATAGAGGTTTTCATGGATGATTTTAGCGTATATGGCTCCTCATTTGATGCATGTTTGGATAGCTTGACTAGAGTGCTTGATAGGTGCATAGAGACTAACCTTGTTCTGAATTATGAAAAATGTCATTTTATGGTAGAGCATGGTACAGTCTTAGGCCATATTATCTCTAGGAAGGGCATAAAGGTAGATCCTGCAAAATTAGATGTTATTTCACACTTCCCTTACCCCTCTTGCGTGCGAGAGGTTCGATCTTTCTTGGACATGCAAGTTTCTATCGCAGGTTCATTCAGGACTTCAGTCGGATAGTCCTTCCGCTGTCCAACTTGCTACAGAAGGATGTTAGTTTTGAGTTTGGAGAGCGGTGCAGGGAGGCATTTGATCGCCTCAAGAGAGCTCTAACCACCACCCCCATTATTCAGCCACCGGATTGGAATCTTCCGTTCGAGTTGATGTGTGATGCATCAAACTACGCCTTGGGAGCTGTTTTGGCACAGAGGGATGGTAAGCTGTCTCATGTGATATATTATGCATCTAGGACTTTGGATGCAGCACAGGTAAACTACACTACCACTGAGAAAGAGCTGTTAGCAATTGTTTTTGCATTGGATAAGTTTAGATCATATTTGCTAGGCTCTAGGATAGTGGTTTTTACTGATCATGCTGCTCTTAAGTTTCTTTTGAAAAAGACAGATTCCAAACCCAGGTTGATCAAGTGGATGCTACTGCTCCAAGAGTTTCATTTGGATATCCAGGATAGGAGTGGTGCGCATAATCTTGTAGCAGACCATTTGAGCCGCATTGAGAGAGCGGAGGATGCGTTTCCTATTTGGGATGACTTCCCGGATGAGCAGCTTATGGCTTTGCATGATTCCCATCCCCCTCCCCTTACCCCTTGGTTTGCTGATATTGTAAATTATCTTGTTGCATCTGTTTTTCCACCCTTGGCATCTAGGGCTCAGAGAGATAGACTTAAGAGTGATGCCAAGTATTATGTATGGGATGACCCTTATTTATGGCGTTTTTGCAGTGACCAGGTTATCCGTAGGTGCATTCCAGATCAGGAGATCCAGTCTGTACTTCAGTTCTGTCATTCCTCACCTGTTGGAGGACATCTTGGACCCCAGAGGACAGGAAGGAAGGTGCTGGACTGTGGATTCTATTGGCCTACGATTTTTAGAGACGCCTGGAGAGTGTCCTCTACATGCGAGCAGTGTCAGAGAGCAGGAGCGGCCATTTCTAGCAGGCAGCAGATGCCCCAGCAGCCTATGTTGTTTTGTGAGATTTTTGATGTGTGGGTATTGATTTTATGGGCCCATTTCCTGTTTCTTTTGGTTTTATATATATTTTGCTTGCTGTGGACTATGTCTCTAAGTGGGTGGAGGCTATAGCCACAAGGACTAATGATGCTCGAGTTGTTGTGGATTTTGTCAGGTCTCACATCTTTTGCAGGTTTGGAGTGCCTCGAGCCATTGTTAGTGATCAGGGGACCCACTTCTGTAACCGGTCCATGGAGGCTTTGCTGAAGAAGTATGGGGTGGTGCATAGAGTTTCTACACCATACCACCCCCAGACTAATGGACAGGTTGAGATCTCCAACAGAGAGATCAAGAGGATTCTGGAGAAGATGGTGCAGCCTAACAGGAAGGATTGGAGTCGCCGCCTTGATGATGCTCTCTGGGCTCATAGGACCCCTACAAAGCACCTCTTGGGATGTCTCCCTTTAGAGTTGTTTTTGGTAAGGCGTGCCACTTACCTGTGGAGATTGAGCATCGGGCGTACTGGGCAGTTAGGGCTTGCAATTTGGATAGTGACCAGGCAGGAGAGCAGAGGAAGCTTCATCTGCAGGAGCTTGATGAGATCCGCCTTGAAGCCTATGAGAACTCTAAGTTCTACAAGGAGAAGACTAAGAAATTTCATGATCAATGTATTGCTAGAAAAGAGTTTGTAGTAGGCCAAAAGGTGTTGTTGTTTAATTCTAGACTTAAGCTCATGCCTGGTAAGCTTCGTTCCCGTTGGATTGGACCTTTTATTGTTACTCATAATTATCCTTATGGTGTTATAGAGTTGAAGAGTGAGTCCACCAACAAGACCTTCAAGGTCAATGGCCACCGTCTCAAGCTATTTCATGAGAGTCCCACTTTGGTTGAGGAGACGGTTGAGGAGATGAGCTTGGAGCTTCCCACATTCCCTCAAGTGCAAATTTTTCCACCTTGATGAGGGAGTCTCTTTCCCCACTATTTTATTGCATTATGTCCTTTGTTCTATAATTTGATTATTTTTACATTGAGGACAATGTGTGATTTAAGTGTGGGGGAGGAGATTTGTAGTTTTAGGGCTTTAGGATTGATTTTAGGAATTAGTATGTGGTTAGGATTATATTGTTTGTGTGTTAGTAATTTTTAGGATTGTATATAAAAAAATAAAAAAAAATTTGTTTGCTGTTTTACTATTCAAAAAAAAAGAAAAAAAATGTTGTTTTACTGTATTTTGGTGTTTTATGTAGGAAATTTGTTGTTTTTGAGTTGCTGTCAGCATTTTCGTAGCTATTTTGTAGCTACTGCTGTTACTGTTTTGCTGTCTGAAATTACTGTAATCTGTCTGTTTTGCTGTTGCTGTTGCTGTTTTTGCATTACTGTAGCTGCTGTATGTTTTTATTGATGCTGTTTATAGCAGAATTTTATACAGCAGTTTTGTTACAGCAGAATTTTGACAGTTATCCGAATTTTACAGCAAAAATAGAATTTTTGACAGTAGGAAAAATAATACATTTGGCATGTTTTCATTGGATTTTTAGGATTTGTGTTGGTAGTTGGCATTTTCATCATATTTGGATAATTGGTTTCTTGATTTATGTTGTTTGGATTCCTTATAATTTAGTGAATAAGTTGGGTTTGATAATTATTGGGTTGAATCTTTTGTGATAGAGTTGTCCTTGGTGAGATTTTGAGCCTTATTGATGGATGGACCATTCTATGTCATTCTCTCTTTTTCTTGTGTGATTTCACTCTTGTTTGCTTGTGCTCTAGAACTTGGCTTGACTCTTTGATTTGCATCTTTGTTCACATGCATGTATTGAGATGATTGAGGCATTTTTGTTGATAATTTAGCTACTAGCCATATTAGCCTACCTTGATGATTTTCCACTTGCTAGCCCCTTTGAGCCTATGGATCCCATTTCTTGTTTTTAAAAGCTCATTAGAAGCCTTAAAAGTGAAAAACCATGATTGTCCTTGCCTTAGAGGATAAAGGAGCTTTGGAATTGTTTTGGGAATAGGTTCTTGAATGAGTGTGGGGGTGTACTTGAATTTGCTATCTTATCTCCTCTTGTGGATATCATATTGTTGACCTTTGGCTAGTTACAAAGAAAAAAAATAAAGAATAAAGAAAAGCTCAAAAGAAAAGTGTTAAAAAAAAAGCAAAGAAATAAAGTGTTCTTGAAATATCAAAATTGGGTCAAAAGGTAGAAAAGAGGAGTTCAATTTTAATCTTGAGATGTATGCTACTTGCATTTCTTGGATTTATTCCCCATTGCTCCTCTATTCTCTTTGGTTTTTAACTTCTTATCCTTCATTTTCCCTACCTTTACCTTGGCCCCATTACATCCTATTTGAAGTCCTCTTGATCTTTGCTTGCATGTGTTTCAATTGTTGTGGATATTAGAGTCTTGCCAAGCCTATGGTAGTGCTTGCTTTCATGAGTGCTTTGAGTGTATATACACAAGCCTAAACACTTGAGAGTTGGAGAGTTTGTCTTGTGAGGATTCTATCACACTTGATTCACCCCTTTGATTTGATTCACCCTCTTGTTTGCTAAATTGCAGGGAATTCCATCCATATTTTTCTTGATTCCATAATTCCTTGGATGTTGTATTTTCCTACTCCTATGCATTCCTTAGATCTCTTGTTAATAATGCCACTTGTATTTGCATTGTGCTCCCTAATTGATTTTTAGCTTCATGTGGTGTTTTGCCCGGAGTGCAAAAGGGCAAGTGTGGGGGAATTTGATGAACACATTTTTATTCACACTTTGCATAATTAATCTTAGCTTTTTTGGACTATAATTGTGATTAAATCCACTGTTTTAATTGGAATTTACCAAATTGAGCTTAATTGGGCTTTAATTGTGAATGTTGTTTAAATTCGGATTTTTAAGCCTACTGACCTACCTGTCTTGTTTTGATGATATCTGGAGCTGTAGGTGTCCGATTTGAGTGATTCCAGTGGCATTGGAAAGCTAACTTCCGGGACTTTAATTTGATATGCTATATGACCATATTCCCATGAAGCAATTAGGAGCAGTTGCTGTTTCAAAATCGCCTATTGTTGCTGTCTGTTGCAAATCCAAATTTGCTTAGTATTGTAATTAGTTTGTGGGCCTGTTTTAATTAATTTCGACCCAATTAAGGCCTAATCAGCTTGTTAGTGATTTAGGCTCTATAAATAGATGTGTTTCTGAATAGTTAAAATACTTTTCATTCATTTTTCAGATTTTAGAAAAAAGACTCTCCACTTTCCCTCTCTTTCTCTCTCTTCTTGCAATTTCGTTTTTGCTCCTTCTTCCTCTTCTTCTTGTATTTTCGGATTCTCCACTTTCTCCATGGAAGGCTGAGCATTGAGGATTGATTCTCAAGTATCATGAGCATTGGATGTTGAGGTTATTTAATTGAATTTCAAATTTTAATTTTCTGTGCAAATTCCTTCTTCTCCTAATCTCTAGAATTCTAGGTTATTGAATCTTGAATTGGATGAATGCTTATTGAATTCGGTTTTTGATTCATGATCTGAAATTCACATTTTAGTTTGCTTAATCCTAAGATGTATCTACTGTTTGCTTAATTCAATAGGTTAGAGATTAGGTTCTTGATACAAATTTGCTTAATCTTTGTATGAGATTGTTAAGAATTGATTGATGCTTCATTGATTAATTCGGATTTGCTAAGGGAATTGAAATAAATCTCTGAATCCATGAGACATCCAAATGTGAATGAGCTTGTGAATCAATCTGTTTTTGTTGAATTGAATTAGGAATTTCGAATTCTGTTTTGAAAATTAGAAAATAGAATGAACAACAATCAAAATCCCCTTGTGTTAGTGTGTTGCTCTGACTTTGAAAATCTGAATTTGTAATTGGATTCTTTGGGAAATGAATTTGGGTTAACCAACCCTCACTGCACTTTAATTCATTTTATTTGGTTGAGTACGGCCTCGATCAAAGATACAGACATGCAGACTCATTAGCTGAGCTTCCTATAAATACCCCTTCTCTTGAGTCTCAGAATAAGCCTCACTCTCAAGATTTAGTTCCATTTAGTGAACCAGTTGAGCCCAATGTGCGAGTAGCTCATTTAGATTAAGAAAAACAAATGGCTACTAAAACTAGTTCCAGCTTTGTTAAGTCACCATGCAAGACTGATTCTGGAAGTGACTCACTAAAAGATGATGTGGAAACCACTGAACAAGAAGGTTTGACCAAAGAAAATGTTAGTGATGATCCACTTGATGTAAGAATGGAAACTACTAAACAAAAAGGTTTGACCAGAGAAAATGTTTGTGATGATCCACCTGATGTAAGAACCATAGATAGTAATGTGATGAGCTCTATAACAAGCTCTAGTGGCACACCTGCTAGGTATGAAACCTCAAGGACCAACCTTCCTTCCTGTAGTTTCTCAAAGGGATCATCTTCCAAGACTTCTCAACCTGAAGATGTCAGTTGCCAATTAACTGCAGGCACTGACATGCGTGAGAGCAAAACTTCTGAAACTTTAGCTTCATACCTTTAGGCTCTTCAATTAGGAAGTAATATCCAAAAGCTAAAGCCTATGTTTGATTCATCAATTCCTGACACTCCTACTGTTGTTGGTCCTACTTTAAGCCGGGGGGCTCTTGATAAGCAAAAAAGGCTGTTACCATTGGCATTGGATTCCAATGGATGTAGAACACAATTTCCATTCCCATTGTACAATGTTCCTACTGAGACTAGAAATACTTACTTGGATGTTGAGCTACCTAATCTTCATGCACGTGAGTCAATTAAGGGTCATTTTGGATCCAACTCAGAGTCTCAGATAGTCAGATATTTTCCATGCTGGCCATATCAGACATGATGCAACTAGGGAGTATTTTTTAAGACATAGGTTTGATATTTTTAATGGTGATTTTGCAAGATATTGGCTGAATCTACAATATGGAAGAATTTGTCAAAATTTAGAATCAGAGGTGCCTTTACTTTATCCTCACCCTGCTGTACCACCAAAATATTTAGTGTAACAATTTCTTTGGCATAGGAGAGCTTCAGAATACATGAACCTTAGGGCTCATGGTGCTCCCATTGTTCCTGAGATGCAAAGAGAATTTTTCTATGGCTTGCATGCAGGTGTTGATCAACCATTTTCCTTATGGCTTCCAAGAATTACTCCTGGAACAGGGACTTACATTCCAAACCCAATCAGTTATCACCAGGTTAGTTAATATCTATACCACCCATCAAGGCTATTTATTGTGAATTTTGGTGGTTCAATCAAACAATAAAAAGTCTAAACGCCACATGAAGGTCTAGTTAGTCACAAAGGTTTGTAACTGTCTTATGAGGGGAAAATGTTGATTGTAAGATTTTTGTCTTAAAATATTTTATATAGAGAAAATTATTATGTATGTAATATTTAAATTTCCTGCAGAGATATTACAATAAAAATATTCATGAAAAAGATCAGATTGTGGACAATCACAAAAGGAAGTATAATCATGGTGAAAGGGAACGAAATAGGTCTTTCCGCCGTGGCCGACATTCCCACTGGGGGCCATTTTTTTTAAAGGAAGTTGGGAGGAGAGTTACATGGTTCTTTCTCTAAGGCCAACATGCCAAATATCTTTCATCCACCACCAATAATCATTAGTCCTAGAGAGATTTGTCACTAACCTTTTTCAATAAAATTTTATGATGTATCCATACGATACGATATACCATGTGATGTGCGCATAGGTTATAGCCACCGATTATTGGTTAGGATCTTGAGAATTAAGCCTTTGACATATTGCTTATTATCAGTTAGATAAATGATTTTGTCTTACCATTTATTCGGAATTTTGTTGGATCGTTTCTGATGTTTTTCCTGTAATCAACAGGATTCTGCAAGGTTGACACCATGTCAATCAATCAACAGAGATGCTAATTACCTATTATTCTAGACCAGAAATATGTTACTGACCAGTGACCCTTTGTACAAAGGAAAACAGTGTAATAGTAGTAAAAATACTTCTATATACTTGATGGAATTCTGGCAAGCGTACCAAAATTTCAGCAGTATAATAGTAAGTATGAGTTTATGTATCCACAGGGAACGGTTCACTTTGTATTTACTCGCGATCAGATTATCAAGTAGAAAATGGTGTTTGAGAGTTTGATGTGAGGAAAGTAAATTTGCATAAAAGAAAGAAACGATTGAGAGAGGATAAAATACTTTACTTGGATTAGGATTGAACTTCGTATCATCGCACCCCTTCATGCATGTGAATCCCAATATTATTTATGAATATATTTTTATAATATCCTAACCAAACTATATTGCTTTTACCCCGAGTTACCATGTAGTAAAAACACACGAAGATAATTCATGCGGGTTCTCCCAGGCGACAAATTACCCCGGCTTGATTGCTCTACCTTTCCGTTTGTTTAATACTATCAATTCGCCCAATAGACCTATAGTGTCAGCTATGAAGAGATTGCCTACTTCTTCTTCAATGGTCACTTTCTCCTATAACCCTATAGTAACTACTATGAGTATTTTTACCAATCAGACTTTGAGTTTCCTAAGTATCGGTTCCCCCAAATTCACTGTTAATTTTATAGAAACATCTATCACATGAATCCTAAAATTAACCTATAACTCCGGCACACAGGCGGAAGCTATGCATTAAGTAAAGATAAAAATACCAATATTATAAAACAGGGATTCATAAATAAATACGAGAATTCACATACACTTTGGGGACTGAATCAACTACATTCAATCCTATTGAGACGCTTAGCTACGCATGGTAGCCATTACAACCCAATGGAGAAGCTGTCACGTTGCTCCAATCCTAGCTCTGCCTTTGTCGTCTCTCTAATCTCTTTCCTAAATGCTCCTTCGCTAAACTCTTTGGGTTCCCGGGGACCTCCTTTGATCTTTGCAAAAGGTCCTTTTTATAGATGAAGGAAAGCTATCTGAAATCTGGAAGGAATCTATTTTGAAAACAGATCTAAAAACAAATTCGCGCAGCTGCACTTCACCTGCGCTCAGCGCAAGTGAAGTGCAGGTTACAGAATGATGCGCTCCAACCTGCGCTCAGTGCAGGTGGAGCGTGAAGCGCGTAACAGATTATTCTATTTCCTCTTTTAACAGCTTGATTTCTTCCTGATCTTATCCTTATCTGCTTGGCTTCCCTTGTTTCCCTCTTTTTGAATTGATTTTGTGTTTATCTTGTTTTTAAATTTAAATTGAGGAAGTTATCCGCATAATCCTTGTTTAAATGGCAGTTGATCTTATCTTATTTGCTCTCATTCAAACTTCAAATCTGCAGATCCTATCCTCAAATAATGCTATCTTCTTTCCTCGTTTAAATCTCTCTCATAAATCTGCAAAATCAACAGATTTTCTATTAAAATAGCATCAAATTCAAATTCAAATTAAATAAACACAATTATTACAATTATTAATAAAAAGGGATTATTTTGGGGCATAAATTACTATTTTACCCTTGATAAGTGCAGTAAAAATACAAGAATATATCATATAATTTGCACTTATTAAATACCCCCAACTTAACTTCTTGCTTGTCCTCAAGCAAGAAAATCTTTACAATCAAAATGGACTCAACCCCCTATCATGATTCTCAAAAAGATTAAGGAAATAAATTTATCACCTCTTGCTAGGCAGCTGTCACTTTCCAAATGTTAGATTGAAAGTTAGAACCAAGTGATATTTCCAAAATTCAACCAAAACAGGATAAAAATACATTCAAACTTTTTCAGAAATAGCAACCAAAACAACAAGTGAAGAAAAAATCAAGGAATCCTCTCATGCTCATGGGTAAGTGTTTCCCTCAATTTCTCACCGCAGTTGAACAACTAAGATTGATAGTTGTTCTGGTCATTAGATATGCACATGGTTAACATGGATCAAAGGTCTTTCTTTGGTTGTAATGAGGCTGGGGCTATCAAGAATTCATGGTTTTTCTGGATATGCAAAGAAACACTAGAATAGAGAGCAATTTTGAATTTTTCTTTGTTCTTTGAGCCCTCTCTCAATTCTCCATTGCATTCTTGACTTGCATTTGTTCAGCTGGCCTCTTCTCTTGTTTGATGATTCACTCCCCCAACTTATTTACTTTTATTCACTTTTTCTTTTTGATTTTTGGGGGAGTGATTTTCTTTTGCTTTCTTGTGCCTGCTCTTTGTAATTCTTTAATTGAATTAATTCACTTTTCAAGTCACCAACCAATCTTCCCATTTTATCCAATTTCACATTTGCTCTCTATCCCAAGTGTGTAAGGACAGGATATAAACATTTAATTTTGGCTAAGGTGCATAAGAAAAGAAACATTAAAGCTCAAATGAGTTACAAAAAAATTGAAAAAATTTTTATGGGTTGGCTTTTTGGCACTGAGCAAATAGTTAAACCACAAAATTTTGCCTTTATCACTTCCATATTTTCCAAGTGCAGAATAAAATCCAAAAACTCAAGCAATAACAGTTGACAAGCAGCGGTGAAAACTTTCATATCAGTGTTTGGTTTCACAACTCACCGGCTTTTTGGCTAATTTTCCTTGATGAAATCACTTATTGAAATTAATTAACTATCCTGATATATTTTCCTGCACAATATCCTAATCCTAGCTAATTACGGATTTAATCAAAAATTCCCATTTCTTTCCTAATTTGGTTAGTTAGACTGCCTAGCTTGGAGATTTTAAAATTAAATCCTTAAATCCCTTTTTCCTAAAGTCCTAATAAAAAATGAAGAATAAAACAAAAATCCTAATTAACTAACAAAATAATCCTAAAAATAAAAGAACGAAAAGAAAGAAAAAACCAGTATCAATCTTCATCCTCTGTATCATGTAAGTCCTCATCCTGCTCTGTAGCTGCTGCTGCTTCCACCTCCCCCTTGATGAATAGGCCTGTCCCCAGGCCACTGCAAGAATATCCGGAACTCTTCAAGCAACAAGCATGGGTATGGGTCTGATACAAATGCTTCAAAAGGTGGAAAATCCCTTTGTGGATATGGTCTGAAAGCTAAATATTTTGCAGCAACCTGTGCACTTTTGAATTTCATGGGATCATAATGGGGTTCATCTCTGACCATCTTCACTATGCCTTCTCCTCGTGAGCTAAAGCCACGGTAAAGGCCAGCAGTGTATTTGATCCTAGGCATCTAAAAAGTCAAATAACAACAATTAGTTGCTAAAAACACATTAATTTCAATGATGCCATATTGCAAATACTAATTTATAAAGGACATGGAAGCTTATCATTAACCAATTTGCATGCAAAATTCAGAATCAATCTCTTCACAACAAAATTTCAGTTGCACTTGGTCATGGCTTCCTAAAATAGAATATACCCATTTGTTTTGTAAGCAGTCAATCAATCCATGGAAAGTGAAAGTTTAAAATTTTTGCAATAATCAGAGCATAACACTTTCAAATTCAATATCTCACAAAATAGAGAGCATTCCAATAGAAAACTTGTTCTTCATATTCCACATGGCCAAAATCACATTCAAGATAGCAATTATCAACAGTATACACATTCACAATCCTAAGGTTGTTATCCTAAAGTTTAAATCATAGAAATAGAGTAAATGAAGATTTCAATCGGTGAAAATTAAAGAAAACCTATTTGAAACTTGAAAGTTTCAAAATTGATGGAGGTTTGTGAGTGGAAAAAGTGAAAAGAAGAGCTTAGGAAGTAGAGAAACGGTACAGGAGAAAATATGGAATTTTAGAAATTTCGTACCGCTGCGCTTCACCTGCGCTGAGCGCAGGTGAAGCGCAAAAAACAGAATGGAATTTTGCAATTTTAAGTTTTCTGCTACTTCCAACTGTTGAAAAATTTAATTTTCCACAAACTCATTCCAATCAATTTTGAAAATTTCCAAAATCCAAAAAAAATGAAAAATCCTAATTAACAAACAAAAACAAAAGAAAACAAAACTGAAAATAATTAAAAACTTAAAAATCTATGGGTTGCCTCCCAGGAAGCGCTCGTTTAACGTCATATAGCTTGACGCCTGTTCTTTCAAGGTGGGTGATACTGAAATCCTTTAGCCAGCCTCTGTGTTGTACCCTTGACTCCTTTTGGCAGTGAGCCTTCCCATATTCTTTGCCTCGGACAAATTGTGAATGAAACTTGAATCTACCCATTTGGTCTTGTGTCTGGAGTTAGACCATGTTGCTGACTCCTTTGGCCTGACTTTTATCTTCTTTGGAGTCTTGTGCTGAGTTGCCTGGGTCTTCTCCTCCTGAAGCTTGGAAATTCACAATTATTAGATCTTACTCTTTTTGCTTCACAAGGGTCCTTGGTATGGAATATGCCTGACCACTTTGTCCTCAATCTGACTCTAGCCCTTGAATTTGAATTTCTTGGCCTGATTTTTCTTCTCTTTACTCCGGTCAGGTCAATGTATTCGCAGGCCTTTCTTTTGTGGGGTCTGGAAGGTTTAACAATTGCACCATGCCTTTCTTGATCTTTCTTGGGAGGACTGGTTGGATAGGCAAGGTCTTTGGTCTTGGTACTACTTCCCTTCCTTTCTCGGGCTTTGACTCACTAGCTCCCTGTTCACTTTTTTTCTCATTTTCTTGATCTTTTTCATCATGTACACTTGCATATGTTTTGTTCTCTTCCTCCCTTTCACAGTCAATCTCTTCTTAAGCACAATCTTTTCTGTTTCATCCTCTTTTCTTCTTCTACTTCACCCTTCTTCTTCTTCTCTTCTTCTTCTGCTTCTTTCTTCTTCTTCTTCTTCTTCTTCTTCTTCTTCGTTCTTCTTCTTCTTCTTCTGTTCTCTTCTTCTTCTTCCTTTCTTCTTCTTCTTCTTCTTCTTTCTTCTTCTTCGTCTTCTTCTCTTCTCCTTCTTCTTCTCCTAGTTCCTCTTCTTCATCAGCCAGATTGTCATTGGTTTCCTCCCCTATCAGTTGAACAATGTCGTCACACGTTCTTCGGGTTGGGTTGAGCCTTTGCTGAGATCCGTTCTGACTGACATTTTACGAAATTTTCTATTATTTGTGCCAATATGGGATTAATTGGTTATTCCTGCTTCGTTGCTAGCTTCCTGCAATTGCACAAAGTATTGTACTTTTTCATCAAAAAGACATCAAATCTTGATTCTTCGTGTTGAGCTGAAGAGTAGCTTTGCTGTTGTTGGAAAGAAGATTGCTTATGGAATGAAACATCCTTTTGGTGCCACCCAAAGTCCTGATTCTGGCTATTTCTCCACCTTGAGAATTGCTTGCAAAGTTGTTTCTGTTGGAGAAGTTACCTAATATTCCTTGATTGCCCCTGTAAGTAACTTTCTCTTCTTGAGTGCATGGGTAAGAGCAGTGACCATTGAGATGGTTACCTCCACAAAAATCACAAATTAATTGTGGTGACTGGCCAGGATAAGAGTGCACTGTCTGCGATTGCTGAGGAAGGTTAGCTAGCTTCTTGTTGAGTGCTTCCAATTTTTGGTGGAGTATTTTTTCAAAACAAGATTCTGAGCCACGATCTCATCTCTAGAAGTTGCATGTGGAGCGAGACATCATTTCGTTGCCACCCAAAATGTTGATTCTGGTAACTTCCCCAATCCTGTGAAAATTGTTAGAATAACTGTTGTAACAAGAGAAGTTACCTTGAATCGGTGTGTGGGAGAAATATTTTGGCTCTTGCTGCCTAACATAATCTCCAAGGGTTGTTCTTGGTGGATTTTGATAATCTCCAAGTGTTCTTCTTGGTGGATTTTGCCATTCAGTAGCCATTCAACATTTACTTCCCTTGGGATATTTGAACAGAGAGCGTTGAGATTGTCTCCTTAAGCTTATTCTTGCCCCTTTTTTTTGTTCCTTCTACACCTATCCTCACAAGAGAAATAATCAAGAAGCTCAAACAAATGTTAGCTCAGATGAGAAGAACAAAATATCAATAATAATAATAATAATAAATATTTTTTTAAAATAATAATAATAATAATAAATTTTTTTAAATAAAAAGAAAAGAATAAAATAAAATAATAAAAATATTTTTGTTTCTTCTCGACTTCTCCCTCGTCCTCCTTCTCTTGTTTCTACTCTGTTCTTCCTTGATGTCCTTTCTATTTCTGGATCAAATTGTACTTGATTTGTGGACACCTGGCCTCTCAAAACATAAACATGAAAACTTGAAAAGGGTAAGTGTGGAAGAGAATTTTAATTAAAAAGAATAAAAATAAAAAACAAAAAGAAAAAATCCTAAAAATTCCTAAAAAAATAAAAATAAAAAATAAAAATCTAATCCTAAGATAGAGTATATACAACTTGATAGTTAGACCTCCCAGTCTATACGAATTGATACAACCGTTCCCCGGCAACGACGCCAAAAATACTTGATGAAATTCTGGTAAGCGTACCAAAATTTCAGCAGTATAATAGTAAGTATGAGTTTATCGTATCCACAGGAACGAATCACTTTGTATTTACTCGCGATCAGATTATCAAGTAGAAAACGGTGTTTGAGAGTTTGATGTGAGGAAAGTAAATTTTCATAAAAGAAAGAAACGATTGAGAGAGGATAAATACTTTACTTGGATTAGGATTGAACTTCGTATCATCGCACCCCTTCATGCATGTGAATCCCAATATTTTTATGAATATATTTTTATAATATCCTAGCCAAACTATATTGCTTTTACCCCGAGTTACCATGTAGTAAAAACACACGAAGATAATTTATGCGGGTTCTCCCGGGCGACAATTAACCCCGGCTTGATTTGCTCTACCTTTCCGTTTGTTTAATACTATCAATTCGCCCTATAGACCTATAATGTCAGCTATGAAGAGTGTGGGAAATCAAATAGTATTTTAGGAAAGAATAAATTAGGAAATTTGTATATTTCCTTGTAATTGTACAGATTTGAATAATTAGGAACAATCCCATAAATCAAGGGATTCTAGAAGAGAATAGAGTTATTATATTTCCTAAAATAGCATAGGTCTCCTGTATATATCTTGTATGATCTCTTTGTATTATTACTATGAAATCTGTAGAAACACAGGGAAACACTAGAAGGGGGGTTGAATAGTGTTTCTTAATATTTTATGGAAGCTTTTCGCAATCAGTGAGTTTTAAAGACGTTTCAGACAGGTTTAATGGTGTTGTCTGAAGTTTCTTAAAAGGCTTCTGAAAAAGTCTTTTAAAGATTTCTTGCTTTTAAAATATCAGAACAGTTTTTCAACACCCTTTGATTAGTATAAATAAATTGACAAGAGATAAGGGTAAGAAAACTTAGCCAAGAAATTTATCCTGGTTCACTCACTACCACTGTGAGCTACGTCCAGTCCCAATGCCAACTAGCACTTGGATTTTCTCTTAATCTTTACCAAGATTACAAGTATTCTTTTGCAGTCAAGCCTCTTCAGGATCTACAACCAAGTATTCTTTTACATACAAGCCTCTCCAGGCTCAACAACCAAGTATTCTTTTACAGACAAGCCTCTCCAGGCTCAACAACCAAGTATTCTTTTACAGACAAGCCTCTCCAGGCTCAAAACAATTTTACAAAGAAAAAGTCTAAGCTTTTAAACTATACCAGTTTGAAGCTTAAACAGAGACAATGTACAATATAACTGAGGTATGCTCAGGATATACAAATTGTGTACAAAGATAATTTTATCAGAGTGTTTTTAAAGAATAAAAACTTGCAGCGTGACATTCTCTAAGACTTTCTTATATAATGAATCACTAACTTCTGGTGGTCTTCATGAAGAGGTATTTATACCCCAAACTTCAATCTGTTGAATCTTCAATCCGTTGAAACTTCAATCCGTTGAAAAACCACCGTTTACAGATAGCATTAAATGCTATTTAATCCGTTGTGAGACATGCTTCTGAGAGTTCTGATTTCTCTGACACTGTACAAGGTTAGTGTTGCCATAAAGCTGCTACCATTGTCGCTGCAGAGGCTGCGTTGCAGAGATTTCCTCAGTGGTGTATGAAATTCAAATATACCAGGAAAGGTCTCTGTGTTCCTAGCCATAAATAATGTTGAAAAGGTATGTGCAGCAGAGAACACTTGACTCAGAAGAACTTCAGAGATGTCTTCACAAATTTCAGCAAAGGGTGCCACGTCAAAAAAGACTTCAGACGGCTTCAACTCTTCAGACGGGTTGAACCTTCAGACAGTCTTTATATAAGTTTATAGTGGCTTGCTGAAATCATAGATAAATCATTAAACATATATGTATCTATGATAAATATTTTAACCCAAATTTATTAAGCATTAAAACTTGGGAAGTGAGTTATCTTAAAACATCATAATTTTCCTTATGATATTTTTGAGACTCAACAAAATCAGTTTTCATTTAATCTAATTTTCCAGATGGTATCAGAGCTTCCGATCTAGGAAGCTCTGTCTGCGCACTATAACCCTAAGACGGCAGCCTACATTGCTGCTGCATTTTTCTTAACCCTAAGACGACAGCCTGCATTGCTGCTGCATCTTTTCCTATATTCATTGCATTTTTTTCCCTGCTATCGCAACCTTCTCTGTCGCACAACCTTTTGTTGCTGTTGTTTCTCTGTGCCTTAATCGCACAACCTTTCCTTTTATTCTTCACCACTCAGCCATCTTCTTACTATAATGTCAAGGGAAGAGGAAGTTGTGAACCCAACCCCAGAAATAAGGAATACCCAATCCTAACAACCTGGAGAACTGCAGAATATTCATTCTGCATATAGACTAAATGGAAGAAATTATTTGAAGTGGGCCTAACTTGTTCGTACAGTGTTGAAGGGAAAGGGAAGTTGAGTCACCTGACGGAGTCTGAACCTAAACAGGAGGATCCCAAGTTTACTACATGGGATGAGGAAGATTCAATGATCATGGCATGGCTGTGGAATTCAATGATTCCAGAAATCAGCGACACCTGCATGTTCCTTAATTCGGCAAAAGAGATTTGGGATGCTGTAGAACAAACCTACTCTAAAGCCAAAGATGCTGCTCAAGTATATGAAGTAAAGGTGAAAACTTTGGCAGCAAAACAAGGAACAAGACTGTTACAGAATATGCCAATCAGCTGAAATCATTATGGATGGAGCTAGACCATTATAGAGTCATAAAAGCCAAATGTACTGAAGATTCGGCACTTCTCAAGGAGTATATAGAACAAGACAGAGTTTATGATTTCCTTGTTGGTTGAATCCTGAATTGATCAAGTTAGGATTCAAATATGGGGGAAGCAAAAGGTACCATGCTTCAATGAAGTGGTGGCTATTATGAGAAGTGAAGAAAGTAGAAGGGGTCTCATGTTAGAGAGTCCAGCAGTAGAGAACTCAGTAATGGTGGCTGACCATAAAGGAGATCAGACTTTGGCCATGGTAGCCGAACAGAAGAAAGGAGGATCAGCAAGTGTGGAGAAGAAAGGTGATGGTCTCTGGTGTACCTACTGCAATAAGCCTCGTCATACCCGAGAAAAGTGCTGGAAGTTGTATGGGAAGCCTTTAAATCAAGATCAAGAAGGGGGACACAGATGAGGCTCCTCAAGGAAAGTAGGACAAGTTTATGTTGCTGCTCGAACAAATGAAGAAAATAAGCCAGAAGCTGCTGCCCATCTTAACCAAGAGGAGATAGAAAGGGTGAGAACCTTTCTTAGTAAGCTGGAAAAACCTACAGGTGTGTGTTCTTTGGCATACTCAAGTAAGTTTCCACTTTCTTTTAGATTAAATGTCTCAGATACACCTTTTAACCATTATTGGATATTGGACTCTGGAGCCACAGACCACATGACACCATTAGCCAACACTTCTCCACATATTCCCCATGTCCTAGCAACAAGAAAATTGCCACAGCAGATGGAACCCTTATAACTGCAGCTGGTCAAGGAAATATCCAAATCAATCCTTTAATAACCTAAAATATGTTCTCCATGTCTCAAAGCTGTCCACCAACCTAGTCTCTATACAAAAACTTATAAAGGATTTGTCATGTAAAGTTTTTTTTTACAACGATCATTGTGTATTTCAGGACAAGGATTCGGGGAGGACGATTGGACATGCTAGAGAATGGAATGGCCTTTATTATCTTGAAGATCCAATTCTGTCCAGCAAGAACATAATCTCTCACTCCTTCATATCTGAATCTTTGATGACCAACAGAGAAAAATCATGCTTTATCATTGTCGGTTGGGACATCCCTCTTTGGAGTGATCAAAATTATGTTTCCCTCTCTGTTTACCAAGTTAGATGTTGAGAGTCTTCATTGTGAGGTGTGTGAACTTGCTAAGCACAAGCGTGTATCTTTTCCAATAAGTAATAAAATTAGCAATTTCCCCTTTTATCTTGTTCATACTGATGTATGGGGGCCTTCTAATGTTCCAAATGTGTCTGGTTCTCGATGGTTTATCACCTTTATAGATGATTGTACAAGGGTCACTTGGGTTTTCCTACTTAAACAAAAATCAGAAGTCAGTTCTGTCTTCCTAAACTTCCACTCCCTTGATAAAAAATCAGTTTGGTGTTAATATTAAGAGGCTTAGGTCAGATAATGCCAAAGATTACTTCAATCATGTCCTTAATTCTTTTTGTCAAAAAGAAGGTATAATTCATGAGTCTTCTTGTGTCAAAACACCACAGCAGAATAGGGTCGCAGAGAGGAAAAATGGGCATCTATTAATCAGACTCGGGCATTGTTGTTCCAAAACAGTGTCCCAAAAAATTCCTGGGGGGAAGCTGTTCTTACAGCAACACACCTTATCAATAGACTATCCTCTAGAGTCTTAGGATCAAAAAGCCCTATGGAAGCTTTGTCATCTTTCTATCCAAACCTGTCCACTACAAATAATCTTAAACAAGAGTTTTTAGGTGCATCTCATATGTCCATATTCATAGTACAGACAGGGGGAAACTTGATCCTAGAGCCTTAAAGTGTGTCTTTGTTGGTTACTCATCCACTCAGAAAGGGTATAAATGCTACACCCCCCATCCAAAAAATTCTTTGTGTCTAGGGATGTTACCTTCAATGAAGAAGAGGGTTATTTCCATCAACCTTATCCTCAGAGGGAGAGTTTCAAGGAAGATAAGGAAAGTAGTAATTCCTGGTTTTCCCATTCTTCCAGACTTGACAGACTTGATATTTGAACCTAAACTAGATCAAATTGAAGTTGTAACAAGTGAAACAAGTCAAGGAAGTGAAGTTGGTCAAGGAATTGGTCAAGAAAAGGAAGTTGGTCAAGAAAGTGAATTAATTGTGAAGCTGGAAAATTTGGTAAGAAGCCGGTGTACTCAGGGAAGACTAAGGCCATTCCAGGATCAAGTCATGTTCAAGAATCCAACTCGACTCCACAAAAGAGGTAACAATTTTTTCTCCAGCTGTGCAGGTTGAAATTGAAACCCAAAATGATCTTGACCTCCCAATTGCCATTAGAAAAGGGACAACAAAATGCACCAAACAGCCACTCTACCCTCTCTCAAATTACCTGTCCTTTGAAAATTTCTCTCCTACCCATAAAACCTTCCTAGTAAACCTAAACACTACACTTTTACCTAATACCCTATCTGAGGCATTGTCTGACAGAAAATGGAGGCAAGCCATGGATGTAGAGATGGAGCATTGGAGAAGAACAACACCTGGATTTAGTCACCTTACCAATAGGAAAGAGGCCAGTTGGATGTAAGCGGGTCTATACAGTGAAATACAAGGCTTATGGATCAATTGAGAGATATAAGGCAAGACTAGTTGCCAAAGGGTTCACCCAAACCTATGGAGTTGATTATTTGGAGACCTTTGCTCTGGTTGCCAAAATGAACACAGTTAGGGTGATATTGTCTCTTGCTGCCAATTATGGTTGGAACTTGGAACAATTTGATGTTAAGAATGCTTTCCTACATGGAGACCTTGAAGAAGAAATTTATATGGAGATACCTCCGGGATATGGTAGAGATGTTGCTGCCAACACTGTTTGCAAGTTGAAAAAGGCATTATATGGGCTAAAACAGTCCCCTCGTGCATGGTTTGGCAGGTTTACTAAAGTTATGACAGGTCTGGGTTACAAACAAAGCCAAGGGGACCATACTTTGTTCTTTAAACATTCCAAGTCAGGGGGAGTAAACATATTATGGTGTATGTGGATGACATAATATTAACTGGAGATGATAAAGAAGAGCAGCAATTGTTGAGTCAATGCTTGGGCAAGGAGTTTGAGATCAAGACCTTGGGAAAACTAAAATATTTTTTGGGAATTGAAGTTGCCCACACCAAGAAAGGGGATATTTATATCCCAGCAGAAATATATCACTGATTTGCTCAAGGAAACTGGCAAGGCAGCTTGCAAACCTGCTAGTACCCATTTAGAACCAAACCTAAAGCTTGGAAATGGAGAAGAAGATGTTGCTGTTGAAAAAGAGATGTACCAGCGATTAGTGGGAAAGACTTATATATTTGTCTCATACCAGGCCAGATATTGCCTATGCAGTGAGTTTGATTAGCCAATTTATGCATAGCCCAAAGGAGACCCATTTACAAGCTGCCCACAGAATTTTACAATACCTTAAAGGAACTCCAGGAAGAGGGATTCTATTCAAAAGGAATGGTAATGTGAAGCTTGAAGCCTATACCGATGTTGATTATGCAGGGTCAATTGTGGATAGGAGGTCAACTACAGGATATTGCACCTTTCTTGGAGGAAATCTTGTGACTTGGAGAAGCAAAAAGCGGGTTGTAGTGGCTCGGTCCAGTGTTGAAGCGGAATTCCGAGCAATGGCACAAGGTATATGTGAGTTGTTATGGCTTAAAATCATCTTAGAAGACTTGAGGATAAATGGGAAGAACCTATGAAGCTCTATTTCGATAATAAGTCATAGCCCACAACCCAGTGCAGCATGATAGAACAAAGCATATTGAAGTAGACAGACAATTCATCAAAGAAAAGCTTGATAGTGGCTTGATATGCACTCCATATGTGTCCTCTCAAGACCAAATTGCAGACATTCTTACCAATGGACTGGGTAGCCACAATTTTTAGAAGATTGTATCCAAGCTGGGAATGGAAAACACCTATTCACCAGTTTTGAGGGGGAGTGTGGGAAATCAAATAGTATTTTAGGGAAAGAATAAATTAGGAAATTTGTATATTTCCTTGTAATCTGTACAGATTTGAATAATTAGGAACAATCCCATAAATCAAGGGATCCTAGAAGAGAATAGAGTTATTATATTTCCTAAAATAGCATAGGTCTCATGTATATATCTTGTATGATCTCTTTGTATTATTACTATGAAATTAGTTTTCATTTAATCTAATTTTCCAGAAAGAGATTGCCTACTTCTTCTTCAATGGTCACTTTCTCCTATAACCTTATAGTAACTACTATGAGTATTTTTACCAATCATAATTTGAGTTTCCTAAGTATCGGTTCCCCCAAATTCACTATTAATTTTATAGAAACATTTGTCACCTGAATCTTAAAATTAACCTATAACTCCAGCACACAGGCGGAAGCTATGCATTAAGTAAAGATAAAAATACCAATATTATAAAACATGGATTCATAAATAAATATGAGAATTCACATTCACTTTGGGGACTGAATCAACTACATTCAATCCTATTGAGACGCTTAGCTACGCATGGTAGCCATTACAACCCAATGGAGAAGCTGTCACCTTGCTCCAATCCTAGCTCTTCCTTTGTCGTCTCTCTAATATCTTTCCTAAATGCTCCTTCGCTAACCTCTTTGGGGTCCCGGGGACCTCCTTTGATCTTTGCAAAAGGTCCTATTTATAGGTGAAGGAAAGCTATCTGAAATCTGGAAGGAATCTATTTTGAAAACAGATCTAAAAACAAATCCGTTGCAGCTGCGCTTCACCTGCGCTCAGCGCATGTGAAGCGAAGGTTACAGAATGATGCGCTCTAACTTGCGCTCAACGCAGGTGGAGCGTGAAGTGCGTAACGGATATTCTATTTCCTCTTTTAACAGCTTGATTTCTTCCTGATCTTATCTTTATCTGCTTGGCTTCCCTTGTTTTCCCTCTTCTTGAATTGATTTTGTGTTTATCTTGTCTTTAAATTTAAATTGAGGAAGTTATCCGCAGAATCCTTGTTTAAATGACTGTTGATCTTATCTTTATTTTCTCTCATTCAAACTTCAAATCTGCAGATCCTATCCTCAAATAATGCTATCTTCTTTCCTCGTTTAAATCTCTCTCATAAATCTGCCAAAATCAACATATTTTCTATTAAAATAGCATCAAATTCAAATTCAAATTAAATAAACACAATTATTACAATTATTAATAAAAAGGGATTATTTTGGGGCATAAATTACTATTTTACCCTTGATAAGTGCAGTAAAAATACAAGAATATATCATATAATTTGCACTTATCAATACTCCCTATAGGTGGACCACATTTTATGATGTATCCATATGATACGATATAAATACATACACACATATATAAGGCATGATCATAATGAGTGGCTTGTGTTTGCTTCTCTTGGACCACTTCTCAAGTAAATATAAAGCATCACAATCAAGGTGAAAGCTCACATGGAGCTGCTGTAACGTCCTAATTTCTAAATCCAAGAATAATGTCCATTGGAAACACTATTCCCGAATTTCTGAAATTATTTCGCGCCATTTTTTGATATCGGTGAACAACTCATACAATCGCTTAGGTAATCCAACGCTTACTTAAGCCTTCACTACAATTCAATCTACAAAACAACATGAAACCTTATATTCGAATCTAAGGGAAATGAACCTAGACACGAAGTGTCATGGTTCCCCAGAACTCCTACCGGAAATCCGGTAGAGTCTCCCCTGAAAACTGGGCGTTCCCAATTTTCGGCCTTCACCTGAAAACCAACAAACACCACCAATGCAGTTCATATTATACCTGGGCTAATCCAATTCCACAATAAAAGGGCCTTCATGGCCTAAATAATACATTCTCATCAATTTTCACAAACATAAACCTTATTAATACTTAATAATAATGGACACTAAATGTCCTACATCTATCTGGCAGCTGAGGGAGCAGGAGTGACCACCACCGGACTCAGGCTCTTCATCCAACGCTAAGAAACCATAACTTGCACAACTGAAGGTAATTCCCCGTAACATGGGGTGAGACTACGTCCCAGTGAGCATGATAATAGTGTGTGCATGTGTGGGGAGGCGAAACATATGACGACAACAACATAGCAAGGCGAAACAGTTCACCAAAACACTTAGAATAAAGATACGAGACATGTAACATAAATCATTCAATAGCAATCATAAGTTGGGAGATAATCATAGCGAATCATGAGCATGTCCATGCAATAACAAATAAGCGCATAACTTTCTCAATCATGTTCATGCCACACATAGATAACACATTAAATTCCTCAAATGCATGACCCCGTACCAAGGGTTTCCTTTCCTTTTCCTAGGCTAGACTGAGCTCAGACTAACAGGAACCGTCGTCTCTGAAGGCCGGAAGACCTTGCCTAAACCATTTCCAAGGCCAAGAGACCTTAACCATTACCAAAACCTTTCTTTATCATTTTCATGAGGTCAAAGACCAAGACATTTTCCATGAACATGATGGGGGTAAGAACATGCACAAACATAATGGAGTATATAAACATAAGCAATTATATGCATAATTACATCTCAAACCTTCATTCTCATGAAAACCCCCAATTTCCTCTAACTAGGGTTTGCATTACAAAAGAATACATTCAAATCAACAACCCTAGCTTCCTCTAATCAATAATAACCACGAATGCAATCAAGGGAAGGTAGAATAGGGGTCATACAAGGGAACTTACATGACAAATAAGCAAGTGAGTAAACCACACTCACCTCAATGGAAGAATCTTAGTGAGAAGTAGAAGGGAAGGATGATCTTCAAGCTCCAAGAGGTGGGGAAGGCTTCCAATCAACTAGCTCCTTCTTCCTCTCACTTTCTCTCTCTAAAACCCTCTCTCTCTCTCTCTAGAAACCCTAAAATTAAGCTCTAATGGAGAAGGGAAAGAGGTTGAAGAAGGTTGGATGGGTGGATCATTGGCTCCCCAAGCTTCCTCTTAGCTCCCAAGCATGGTTTCTCTCTAAAAAATACTCCCCTCTCTCTCTAAGAACCCTAAGGGAGGAATAGGAATGAAAATAATGAAGAAAAACGACGAAGAGGACGAGTTGGAACGGTTTTTAAAAGAGGAACAGCGCGCTCCTGGGCGCTCCAGCGCGCGTCAGCACGTTGAGCACATAAACGTGATGTTTGTGGGTGCAAACGAGCTCAAAATACTATTATATAATATATCAAACTGAAGCCCCGGAAATAAGCTTTCTAATGACAGTGGAATCATCCTAATTGGACACCCTTGTCTCGAGATATTTGTGAATTAGTGCACCAATGTCATTAGGCCTAACTCCCAAAATTAAGCAATAACCTAGGTTTGTGCCCCTCTTGGTTCCAATTCATTTTTCTCCTTCTCAAACCTAATTCTTCTCCATGAAAACCTTATTCTAACTTAGTTCTTCTCATCCAAACCTTTCCCCACTCTAATTCTTAACAAATCCATTCCCTTGACCACAAAGCTTATTCTTCCACATTAATGGCTAAGATCTAGGGTGTTGCTTTTCTCCTTAACGCTTTCTCTTAATTCTTCCTTTCAACTTATTTCTTCTTTAACCAACTCATTTCCTCACTCCTAAACCTTTATATTTCTATCCGATCCCGGGTGCGGTTCCTTCTAACTCGTCCTACAACTTAATTGACTTAGCTCTCGGTCCCTCTTCTTTAACAACGGTGAATGAACCTCTCTTTACCTTGGCCTCATCCGTACACTTCATCACACCAAAGACTCAGTTCAAATCTCGGAGCCAATTCGCTGCCACGTCAGGGTCATAAACTCCATTGAACTATGGAGGATTGTGCTTCCGAAACTCAGATAGTCCCAGAGCAAAAGAATCCACAGCAGGTGGTGGTGGTGGATCTGTATGCCTCCTAGTCATCTCTTGGAGTACTGTTGCATTGGTGGCAGCTTGTTCCCGTGCCGCTTCCGCTTGAGCTCGTTTAGAATTTAGTTGCTCTCCCATCACCTGAGTAAGTGCCTGAAGTGCTTGCAGCCGCTTGACCTCTCCTGCCGCCTGCCATGATTCTCTACATATTATCAAGCAAATATCGAGGTGATCAGTCTCTCAATTCACCAAGTAATACATAAAAAAGTCATAACAAACCACAAAATATCCTAATTTCACAGTCCAATTGGATTGAACCGCTCTTATACCAAAATGTAACGCCTTAAATTTCTAACTCAGAATTTAGTTCGTTGGAAACCAAATTCCTAACTTAGTATTTATAACGTTCCGATTTAGATATCAACTAGTTCACTAAAATCATTAATTATCCAATGAGAAATTAACAATTCAAGGAACAATACTTAAAAGATCATAATATAATCATGATAAGCTCTTGTACATTTGAACACTAAAATTTTTAAAAGAAATCTCCAATACAACACCAGTCCTATTGTCATAACTATATATATACACGGGCTATTACATCAATAAAAAACATTAAAGAGTAAAGGGTCCATCCCTCTTGCACTTCACTTCCCGGACTGAGAGTCTGGTAAAGGAGGTACCTGCTCAGCTAAATAAAATCCACATAACGCGTTGTGAGATAAAAATCTCAGTGAATACAAATCATATGCATGAGTGCAGGGATCAGAAATCTATGTCAAGGCATAAATCATAAGAATTCAAAGCAATCAACATGAGACTAATATGCAAACATGATTCACTCACTGTTGTGCCCAACAGGCATGTTCTTATCTCTTTCTAGAGTTAGAACTGAGCTCAAACTACAGGGAATATCTTCCCTGGGGACGAATCCCACCCAAATTGGACCAAAGTCGTGTTTTCAATACAATTAATCATTTCTTTTACTCACAGCGCAATGGCCGGTTTGAATTACTTCAATTAACATAATCATGATGGTATGGCAAATGCAAGAATTCATACATAATCAATAAAAACAGTTTCGCTAGTTTCGACAATTTCGATAGTTTCGATCCTATGAATTTTAAATACCTCCTATTCTCAATTCAAATTTCCAATTCATCAAACATCACCCTATTCTAGTTATAAGGATACATTTACTATCCAAAAACTCTAATTAGAAAGGGAAGTCAAGAATTGGGGACATGCACAATAGAAATATCAAGAAAACCACAATTAAGTGAGTTGTACGCACACAAATTGGAAATGGAGTGAAGAAGAACGGATCCAAGGTAGATCAATTGGTGATTCCTTGCTCCAAGATTTTGTTCCAAGCTACGAATAACTTCCTCTCTCTACCCCTAGTCTCTCTCTCTAAAACTGAGAAGAAGAAGAAGAAGAAGAAGAAGAAGAAGAGAAGAAGAAGAAGAGAAGAAGAAGAAAGAAGAAGAAGAAGAAGAAGAAGAAGAAGAAGAAGAAGAAGAAGAAGAAAAAGAAATCAAATAATATTCTGTTCTAAGTGACAAACCCTATACCAATAAGTGGATTTTCGCTCAAACGAATTATTTTCGCTTGAGCGAGTGTGACGACTGCATGCAAACATACGAAATTTCGCTCAAGCGAATCCAATTCGCTTGAGTGAAAATGACCCAAGAAAAATACCCTCTCTGGATGATTTTTACAGCAATCAAAACTTATTCGCTTAAGTGAATTTTACAACAATCAAAACTTCAAGTTTTTCTCTGCATAATTCGCTCAAGCGAATCCAATTCGCTTGAGCGAAAACTCTGAAATTTGGTTTTTTCAACCTAAGTTTTATCTCCTAATTTCTTAAACTTTCTTTCCTTAATATCAATCATACACTCTCTTATCTTAATCTTATGAATCAAAATAGGTTCTAAATTACGGGATGTTACAGTTAGGACACCAGTGAAGCAGGAATCCACCCACAACAGATAAGTCCAAGTGCTAGACACCACTGATTCAGGAGAATCAGATAAGTCTCTGGTTGGTTTAAGCAAGAACCACCAAGCCTACTCTCAACTCACACTTGAGGAGAAAAAATGGGCATAATGTCTTTACTCTATTCATCAAAGTTGTATTTACAAGAGAGGGGGCCTCCTATTTATAGGAGTAAGGGGGCGGCCATAGTGAGAAAAAGGGGGGAAAATAAAGATGAGTGAAAAACACTCCTAAGTGGGTGTTGAACCCCTATCCCTTTGGCTAATTAGCTAAGCTAATACTTAAGCCAATAAAACCATCATTTTAGTGCCCAAGATAGGAAGAAAAGGAAAAATTACAATCATGTCCTAATTACATCTTAATCCTAATATTAATCCTACTTTTATTAATTCCTAATTAGAGGGAGTCTTGCATGTTGACTTGAGTCCAAGGTCAAAGGTCAATGGGTTGACCATGTTGAGGGTGACTTATGCTTGGTTCAGCTCCAAGCAATTCTAGCACCTCCATGCTTGATCCTAACTTTCAGCTGTCAGTCCAGAGTTCTACTGACAGGTGCCATCATAGATGCAGTAAAATAAGTATTGAGTTCAATGAGTATGTACTAAATGTAAAAAAGTTTTACATTGTCATATAATGATGTATTGTTGCGTCATTTAATTAATAAGACCGACATCTCCAATTTTCACATCATTTAATTAATAAGACATCTCATATGTAAAACCTTTTCACGTTAACAATATTTACCATTAAATTCATAAATATTCCTCATAACAATTTATCTAATACATATAGTATATATATATATATCGGTTTTTCTAACCTGTGCAATATTACACAGGTTAATAAATGAAAAAGTGGAAAGGTTTTATTAAAATTACAATTACCACAACATCCAATGCATTGGTAATATGAAAGTTATATTTTCCAATAAAATCTTTCCACTTTGATTTATTAAGATGGGCAACATTACACATATTAGAAAAAATGTATATATCTATTGCGTTTAATATAGTATTAATCACACATTAAATGAATTGCAATAAGTATTACTCTTATAGAATTATATATTATATGTTTAATAAAAAGAGCATTTAATAGATTGTTGAAAGTTGACTTCTTTAATCCATAAAAATTTACGATAAAGGCATGGTGCCCCCATACCAAGAGAGAGAGAAAGCCTTTAGGGTCAGAGAACATTTACAAAGGACTTAATTACATTCAATAAAAAAACGTACTTTATATATTTAATTAAAAGAGAATTAAATTGATTGTTAAAAGTGGACTTTATTGTATACCACTCCGGTCTCAAATATAAGCAACTCAAATTCAATTTTGTTGGTTTTAAATATAAGCAAAAGCTAACCACTTTCACCCTATTAAATGCTAGTATCACCATAATACCCTTATTTAATTTATCTTTTCTTTTCAATGACCCATTTTGCAATAATTATTAGGAATATTGATAGTTTAGTAAAAGCAATTCACTTTTTATGTGAGTTGGAGAAAATTTAATGAGGTTAACTAATATTCTTAATTAGCATGAATTAGTTAACTTTTACTTATATTCAAGGCCAGAGTAGTATATTTTTTTTTGGTATAAACCATAGGTATCCCTTGTTACCAAGGGCAATCCTATTCGGAGTTTAGTCACGGTTAAGGCTCTTCACCCCTCCCGAAGAATGTGTTTAGTGGGGATCGAACTCGGGAGCTCTTCCCACAATCTCAGCTTGCGTTGCCAACTGAGTAACAACTCTTTGGTAGACCAGAGTAGTATATGCTTGCTATTACCAAAAATAAAAAACTAAAAAATAAATATAAAAATGCTCATCATTGCATTTAATATAGTATTAATCACACATTAAATGAATTGCAATAAATACTACTTATATCACTATATATAACGATTTTTCTAACAGGTTAATAAAAATAAGAGTGAAAAACTTTATTGGGAATTACAACCAAAAAAATTACCAATGCATTGGGTGTTGTGATGGTTGTAATTCCCTATAAAAACTTTTCACCTTAATTTTATTAACTTGCACAGGTTAGAAAAACCGTATATATAATTACACATTAAATGAATTGAAATAAATATTACTCTTATAGAATTATATATTATATATTTAATTAAAAGAGCATTTAATAGATTTTTGAAAGTTGACTTCTTTATTCCATAAAAATTTATGGTAAAGGGATGGTGCCCCATACCAAGAGAAAGAAAGTCTTTAGGGTCAGAAAACATTTACAAAGGACTTAATTACATTCAATTAAAAAAAGTGTACTTTATATATTTAATTAAAAGAGCATTAAATTGATTGATAAAAGTGGACTTTATTGTATATATGTTTTCTATTACCAAAAATAAAAAACTAAAAAATAAATATAAAAATGCTATCATTGCATTTAATATGGTATTAATCACACATTAAATGAATTGCAATAAATACTAATTATATCATGATTATATGTAATTACAAATTAAATGAATTGCAATAAATATTACTCTTATAGAATTATATATTACTCCATCCGTTTCTTTTTATATGTCATTTAAGGTTTTTGCACAAGGATTAAGAAATGTAATAACTATGTTTTTAAGCCTCTTTTTTTTTCAAAGATACCCTTTCTCTTTCTTTCATTAATGCAACTAATATTTCTCTTTTCTTAATAACTATGCATAAACACCATGTGTTTTTGTTCACATGGTTTACCTCTTACCATCAATTTTTTTGTTGGAAACATAAAAGATACATTTATTAAAACTTTGAACTCTTAAAACATTTATGATATAGCTTTATAATAAATATTTAAAATAAAAATAATAAGATTAAAATAGGGGTAAAATTGAAAAGATAACATTTATTATTGCATTGATATTTGAAAACGACATTTATTTAGAGATAAATTTAAGAACCTAAAACCACAATTAAAAAGAAACAGAGGGAGTCAATATTTAATAAAGAGAGCATTTAATAGATTGTTGAATGTTGATTTCTTTATTCCATAAAAATTTATAGTAAATGAATGGTGCCCCGTACCAAGAGAAAGAAAGTATTCGCCATTTGGGGCCAGAGAGCATTTACAAAGCACTTCATTGCATTTAATAAAAAAGTGTACTTTATATATTTAATTAAAAGAGTATTAAATTTATTATTAAAAGTGGACTTCATTTACCAAAAAATAAAAAAACTAAAAAATAAATATAAAAATTCTCATCATTGCATTTAATCTAAAATAAAATTTAAATTACCTACAAATTAAACTCTTTGAAAATAAATTGTGATACCAAATTTTATTACGAGATGCATTGAAGTGGGGTTGTTTCAACTTAACAAATTGTCGTGAGTTCGAGCCATGGATACAGAGCTGTGATCATATACCAAACAAAAAATAAGAAAATTTTTGTTTATTTATAATTATATAAACTAGTTAAAAAATTCTAGCTATATAGTAATATACATAGAAAAAAGTGTAATGGTCAATTAGGGTGTCGAAAAATAAACAAAGTGAAGATAAGATAAAAGATTAAATAAAAATTTTCTCTCTATAGTAATAAATAAGAGAGCTAGAGAATAAATAAGGAAAAAATATTTTCATGATGAAATAATTAAATTTATAAAATCAATATGGAAAGTTAAATATTAGATTATATATTAAATGATAATTACCAAAATGTTGTAGCTCAGTTGGCAACGCAGGCTTAAATTGTGGGAAAAGCTCTCGGGTTCGATCCCCACTAAACACACTTTTCGAGAGAGGTGATTAGCCTTAATTGTGACTAAGCCCCGAACAGGATTGCCCCTGGTAATAGAGGATACATGTGGTTAACACCAAAAATGATAATTTTAATAAATAAATAATAATAATTAAAATTAAGAGACACTTATATACCAGTTAAAAAAATTATTTTCATGATAATATAATTAAACAAAAAAGTAATAAGGAAAAATGGTATGTATTTATCGTATTAAAGCCTTTAAATACTCTCACAACTTGTATCTATTTGGTTTACAGTTGAATAGAATTGATTCTAAAATCAATTATTAAAAATGAGCAATACAAATTTTATGTTGGAAGAAAGTAATTTCAAATCAATTTTGGTGGAAAAGAGTCGATTCGTCCAACTCCTTGGTAGAATTTTAAATTACTTGACATTTATGAATGGTCTATTTTTTGTTTTTATATTTGAAACATTATATTTTAATATTTTTTACATAACAAAATTCCTTTTTTAGTTTTTAATTTTTTTCCTCATAGTATCTATCCATCCAGTAAGTAAAATAATAGTTCTCCATATCGCTTGGCATTAACGGGACCCTTTTAATAATATATTTTTCATACATATGAATCATATATGGTTGAGAAAGTCAAACCCCTTCCACTTAAAACAACATGTAATAATAATTTTTTATTGAGAAATTATTTTTTATAACACTTCTATACAATTACGAAATAGATAAGAACAAAAGAGAAAGAAATATAAAATATAATGAGCGATATTATAAGATAGAAAACAATTATTATATAAATTGTTTTATATAGTAGGATTTTCTATTTAAATAAACGAAACAGAATGTATACACGGTGCAAAGTACGAGGGTTTGACTTTGTGACATCGTTATCTGTGTCTGAAAGCGAAACTGAAACTGAAATTCTCTCTCTCACTCCTTCACTCAGACACTTCCTCACTCACATGCAACTATTTCTACTTCATTTTCATTCACCACTCCAATTCATCTCCCTTTTCTGCTTCTTCTCCTCCTCCTCTTCAATCACGTACGTCTCATGTGTCTCTTCTCTTTTTCTTTTCGTGTTGGAATTTACTGTTCTTTCTCTGCAGCTTTACAAAACATCTGAAGATGTTTCGGTTCGGATTTTTTTTCTTTCGATCAATAGTTCCATCGTTTTTTCGCTTTTTTCACCTGATTTTTATGTGATTCTTAAATCGACTATTTTTCTTGTTTTTTACCGGTGGTGTGGTTTGGTTGTTGACCACGTTGTTGGATAGAGGAAAAGAAAAACGAAAAAAGATTGAAAATTTTGGGTCTGAGTATCAATTTTATTTAACAAATTTCTGAGTTTTTATAGCTTTATTATAACCAGGAAATGAATGATGTGTGTTGGTTTTTATCTTTTCTTTTCTCCATCGTTAATCATTTTGTTGTTGTTTATTTTCATATGGCTTCAAAGGAGCGATTTACTGATGATTAGGCTGTTATAAACGGTGTTAGACTCTCTGTGTAACTTTGTAAAGGTATTATTGCTCTTTTTAATTTATATATTAATGTAGTGTCATTGCAATGAAATCGTTTTCTGGTTCAAGAATAGTGATTATTTAACACTCAGAACGGTGTATATGCACCAGAAGCCAAGAGAAAGATATGAACGGTTTATAGCTAGCTTCTGGAATTGCTTGATTTTGAGACTAATTTATATAATCTTGCCAAGTCTCGATCTCACTTTCCCTGTTCATAATTAAGCAGATACTGTGACCGGGAGGACGAACCATGGTGAGGGACTTCATTCCAAATGGTCTCTTGCTTAATAAATCAACCCCAGTTGGTAAGGTTCTTGACCGAGACAGATGGTCTCAAATTGAAGCTAGAGCTGCAGAGCTTCTTTCCTGTATTCAGCCCAGCCCTTCCTCAGAATTACGTCGAAAGGATGTGGTAGCTTACCTGCAAAACCTCCTCATGAACTCTATCCCTTGCCAGGTACCAAAACTCTTTGCTTCATCCATCGTTTCCTTAATTTGTCAATTGTTTCAATCTAAGTGATGCATTCCATTGTATAATTTGTTATGGCTATTATCAAAAAATAACTAATTCTACTTTATTATGTCAGTGCAGTTTTAATTAATTAACATTCTGGTGATCAAAGCTAATACTTGTGGATTGAAATCTTAGGGCTTTATTGATGTGTTTTTTTTTGTACCACGCACAGGTATTTACATTTGGGTCCGTTCCACTGAAGACTTACTTACCTGATGGGGACATTGATCTAACGACATTCGCTGACAAACAATTTGTGAAAGACAGCATGATCCCTAAGGTACTGGATATTTTAAAACATGAAGAGAACAACGAGGTTACTCAATTTCATGTGAAAGAGGTTCGGTATATCCAGGCAAAGGTACGTATGTACGTGTTTAGCTTCATAATTATAACTTGGATTCCAATGCCTTTTCCTATTTGCCAATCATCCATCTATCCTATTATACATTATATAAAAGCTAAATGACTATTTTTTTTATTTTGCCAATAATTAATCTATCTATTAACTCGGTTTTTTTTTGCAATTGAATAAAAAGAGAAAAAAATTGAAGAAAGAATGGGGGAAGAGGAAAAAGAAGTGCAAACAAAGGATAAAATTTGCTTCTCCTGTTAGAGAAGCCTTTAAAATAAAAAAAATTCATTTCCTTTTTTTGGTTTGTAAAAATATGGTGCGTTTAATTTTTTTGCCTCTTAAAAAAAATCTTCTTTGAATTTTAAGACTATTACTATTTCTGGGTTTTTTAAAAAATCACTATGTCTTTTTTCAGTTGGAAAATGAGCCTTTAAAGTGTGGTTATGAAAGATTCACACTCTTAAACTATTGGAGTCCAAAGGGTTAAATCATAACCTCACTCTTTGTATAGATAACAAGAGTGCTATTGTCATTTAATTGCACTCCAAGGGTTGAGCCTAAAACCTTCCCCCTTGCATGAAGGTACACTAGATACCTAAATTCCCTATCACTCCTCTGCTCTTTATGTGCCTTTAGTTCTCTTTGTTATCCCCCTCTCCATTTGCTCTATTTATGTAGATTTCATTTGCTCTATCTCACTCATCCACTTTCTCTCTCTAATTAACATTCACCAACCCCCTCTTCAATAACTTTCACACCTCATTCCTTGTCCTAACGTGAAACATCTTGTACCATCAGCTTGCATATAAAGTTATCACTTCAATCTACAGTCGCTTCATCTCTCTTTGCAATGGAAGTTGTTGTTGTTTCTAAGAAAGGAGTAGTTTATGAAAGGGGGACAAAGGAGTTTAGATAAAGCTACATCGTGTTGTAAAGCTCGTTGGTATTAACGTCGTCGATCTCTATTATGTTGAAGTATCAGTAAGAGGAAAAGTAGTGGAAGATCAGTTGAAGAGCTTCGCGGAGTGAACCGAGGCTTTGGTGGGAACATCGTTTGGAGGATGGTTTGAGAAAAGCAGACACACCTTGAAGTGATGTTAAAGAGGTCCAATATTATTCCATTTTATTTCTAAAATCTAGGTTTGGTGCTTGTGAAAAATATGACCTTAAATGGTTTTCTTTTAGGTTAAAAAGAATGATAGAGAAAGAGGACAAAGATCAATTAAGTTGTCACCTTTGATTGCACCTCTAACATCCTCATACTCAAGGAACCTTCCTGAAGTACAAGGGACAAAGATCGAAAAATTCAAAAGACAAAGATCAACAAATTCAAAGGTTTGGAACTCTTCCTAGGGTACGAGGATGTTAGAGGCATGATCAAAGGTAACAAGTTGGCCTTTGAAATCGTCACCCAAGGTCGTCCTCATCGACAGTATGCACCCCATTGCCAACTCCTCTTTCTTTGTTTATCTTTCTCAACCCCCCCCCCCTAAAAAAATAATTTAAGTTCCATCTTTTTTTACAAGCACAAAACCTCTTTTTTTACAAATAAATAAATGGAAGAGAATTTGACCTTTTTGGCATCACTTACGAGTCTCTTTGCTTTCTACCAAACCATTCTCTAAATAGTGTTCCCCCTAGAGTTTCAATTCACTTTTGTGAAGCTCTTCAACTAGATCTTCATATGCTTTTTCTTTTACTACAACTTCGACATAACAGAGATCGACGACGTTAACTCCAATGAGCTTTCCAACACGGTGCAGCTTTATCTGAGCTCCTTCGTCTCCCATTTTCATAAACTACTCCGTTTTCAGAACTTCCCCCGCTGCAAAGAGATATGAAAAGATTGTAGATTAAAGTGACAACTTTTATATGCGAGTTTTCGGTACAAGATGCTTCATGTTAAAAGGAAGGAGGTGTGGAAGTTATCAAAGGTAAAGGGTTGGTAAATGTTGAATAGAGAAAGTGAGAGAGAGCATAGGGAGCACATAAAGAGAAGAGCAAGAGGAGAGGGTGATAATAAGGGGAACAAAAAACGCAAAGAGAGCAAAGGAAGTGAAAGGGAATTCATGTGTCTATTGTATCATCACGTAAGGGGGGCATTTTTAGGCTCAACACTTAGAGTACGGTTAAATGACAACCACACATTTAGTGGCTCTACTAATAGTGTGTTTCCATGTGGTAACTACACTCTTTGTGCATGTACTAAGAATGTGGTTATGACTTAATCATACTCCAATGGTTTAGAAGTGACACTCTAAGGGTCCATTTCCCTAACTCGAAAATGGTAATGACTAATTCTCATGTATTATTCCTTTAAGCTCTATGTAGAAATAAATACTTATCTAATTACACATCTTTATGATAGATTATGTTAGAAGGACCATAAAGATAATGTTGATAATCTAATATACTCAAAATCAATCTAAGATATGATTAAGATATTATAAAATAGTTTTCGTATATTCTAACATTTATTATGCTGATTAATTAGTTGTTTCTAATACGCTTATGTCCATTGATATATATTGTTTCACTTTAATCAGCAGACTAACTATTTGTGAGCAACATAAGTGTATTTGTACATGCATAAGAGAAATGTAAATTGTACATGTTGTACATGTACAACAAAGAGAGAGAAAGAGAGAAAAGAGAAAAAAAGAGAGAGAAATGTTGGATGTAATGGGCGATGAGATGGAAAGAGATAGAGGGAAAAGTGTGTTGTATGAGTTGTTGTATGTTTTTATCTTGTATGAATTAGTTATCTCTATGCATAATTGAATATATCATTAAATGCTTGCATGGATACCAAACCCGGGTGTATTTTTATTTCTTTTTATATATATAAATTACATATTTCAACTGTAAATTTATTGATATATCACGATAATTTAAAAAAAAGGCGCAGGACATCAATGTTCTACAAGATTGTCTATTCTCATTCCCCTTCCCATGTATCAAGGATTGGTCTACTTGATAATCATTCATTTCAACCAACTGCTTGATTATTGTTGTTCAATGGCAGGTGAAGATCATAAAGTGCATAGTGGGAAATTTTGCAGTTGACATATCTTTCAATCAGCTTGGTGGCTTAAGCACACTTTGTTTTCTTGAGGAGGTGATTTATTTTCACATATTATTATTTTTATTTTCTTTTGCAAAAAATCTCTAACCAATAGTTTGTTGTTCTAGGTTGACGATTTGATAAGCCATAATCATTTATTCAAGCGCAGTGTTATATTGATAAAAGCTTGGTGTTTCTATGAGAGCCGCATCTTGGGTTCTCATCATGGACTTATGTCAACCTATGCATTGGAAATTTTAGTCTTGTACATATTTCATGTTTACAATAATAAATTTGCAGGACCACTTGAGGTAACAAACTCAATCCTTTGCTTTAATTTTGTGTATATAACTATATATTATTGTTGTAGCTTATGAAAAAGGAAGAAAATTAAACTCAAGTTATTATTGTGATTCATATCTTAGGTACTTTACCGATTTCTCGACTTCTTTAGTAGATTTGACTGGGATAACTATGGTGTTAGCTTGAGGGGACCAGTGCCTAAACGTTCACTCCCTATTATGAAAGGTATGAGAATTTTTTTCCCTCTTGAATAACATGTTCTCTTCATTGTGGCTGATCAATAACTTTTTTTTCTGAATTCAAAATGATGATAGCTGAGCCTCCACGAAAGGATTGCCAACATTTACTGCTCAGTGAATCGTTTCTTAATGCTTGTAATTCCTGTTATAGCGTTATGCCAATGCTATGCAGCAGCCAAGAAAACCAAGTGCACCCATTTGTTTCCAAATACGTCGATATTATTGATCCTTTGCGTGCAAACAACAACTTGGGGCGCAGCATCAGTAAAGGTATTTAACTTGAAATATGTTAAATCTGGAAGAAAAAGAAAAAAAATAAGGCATGTTTATTTGCTCCCTGAATATATATAGAAGGTGTATGATGATTTGTGTCTACGATTTATTCTTAATAGCCATGCTTTTTTTCCTTTTACTTGTATTTCTTCTTCTATCTCTTTATCTGATTGTCTTGTTATAATCTACTGTGCAGCTAATTTCTTTAGGATAAGGAGTGCAATTGCTTTTGGTGCTCAACGGCTAGTGAGATTGCTGGATTGTTCAGAAGATAATCTAATAGCTGAATTTGATTTCTTTTTCAAAAACACATGGAATAGAAATGGGAATGGTTACTGGATTGATTCACGCGCCTATAATCTTTACGTAAGATATAATAATGCTGGAAAGTCAACACATCATAAATTTGAGGTTGAGGAGGAGGTTCATGGTATTTCCCAAAATCCTGCTAACCATTTGAAAGAATCAAAACAAATACTTGGAACCTCTGAGGTATCTACTGTTTCTTCAGAGACTAATGACATCCCCACTGGCACAATGACCTCCCATATAGTGCACACAAGTTCCATGAATAATGCAGATAGTGAAGTTCCAACTCAACATTTGAATACTCCAGCATCAGAACCAGAAAGTGGACAGATCCACTCTGCTTCTTCAATTACCATGGCATCCAGTTCAATATCTGAAGTTTTAGACAAAGACAGTATCCAAGAAGCAGTGAGTGTGAAATCAAGTAATGCATCTTCTCCATCATCACCACATGGTTTAGCTTCAGGATACAGACATGCAGACTCATTAGCTGAGCTTCCTGTAAATACCCCTTCTCTTGAGTCTCAGAATATGCCTCACTCTCAGGATTTAGTTCCAGTTAGTGAACCAGTTGATCCCAATGTGGGAGTAGCCCATTTAGATCATGAAAAGCAAATGGCTGCTAAAAGTGGTTCCAGCTCTGTTAATTCACCATGCAAGACTGATTCTGGAAGTGACTCACTAAAAGAAGATGTGGAAACCACTGAACAAGAAGGTTTGACCAAAGAAAATGTTAGGGATGATCCACCTGATGTAAGAAGCATAGATAGTAATGTGATGAGCTCTATAGCAAGCTCTAGCTGCACACCTGCTAGGCATGAAACCTCAAGCACCAACCTTTCTTCCTCTAGTTTCTCAAAGGGATCATCTTCCAAGACTTCTCAACCTGAAGATGTCAGTTGCCAATTAACTGCAGGCACTGACATACGTGAGAGCAAAACTTCTGAAACTCTAGCTTCATACCTTCAGGCTCTTCAATTAGGAAGTAATATCCAAAAGCTAAAGCCTGTGTTTGGTTCATCAATTCCTGACATTCCTACTGTTGTTGGTCCTACTTCAAGCCGGGGAGCTCTTGATAAGCCAAAAAGGCTGTTACCATTGGCATTGGATTCCCCTGGATCTAGAACACAATTTCCATTCCCATTGTACAATGTTCCTACTGAGACTGGAACTACTTACATGGATGCTGAGCTAACTAATCTTAATGCACGTGAGTCAAGGGTCATTTTGGATCCTACTCAGAGACTCAAACAGTTAGATATTTTCCATGCTGGCCATATCAGACATGATGCAACTAGGGAGTATTTTGTAAGACATAGGTTTGATATTTTGAATGGTGATTCTGCAAGATATTGGCTGAATCTACAATATGGAAGAATTTGTCAAAATTTAGAATCAGAGGGGCCTTTACTTTATCCTCACCCTGTTGTACCGCCAAAGTATTTAATGGGACAATTTCTTTGGCATAGGAGAGGTTCAGAATACATGAACCTTAGGGCTCATGGTGCTCCCCTTGTTCCTGATATGCAAAGAGAATTTTTTCATGGCTTGCATGCAGGTTTTGATCAACCATTTTCCTTATGGCTTCCAAGAATTACTTCTGGAACAGGGACTTACATTCCAAACCCAATCAGTTATCACCAGGTTAGTTAATATCTATACCACCCATCAAGGCTATTTATTGTGATTTTTGGTGGTTCAATCAAACTATAAAAAGTCTAAATGCCACATGAAGATCTAGTTAGTCACAAAGGTTTGATTCTGTCTTATGAGGGGAAAATGTTGATTGTAAGATTTTGGTCTTAAAATATTTTATATATAGCATATTATTATGTATGTAATATTTAAATTTCTTGCAGAGATATTACAATAAAAATATTCATGACAAAGATCAGATTGTGGACAATCACGAAAGGAAGTATAATCATGGTGAAAGGGAACGAAATAGGTCTTTCCAACGTAGCCGGCGTTCCCGCCGGAGCCAGTTTTTTTTAAAGGAAGTTGGGAGGAGAGGTACATGGTTCTTTCTCTAAGGCCAACGTGCCAAATAACTTTCATCCACCACCAATAATTATTAGTCCTAGAGAGATTTGTCACTAACCTTTTTTCCAATAAAATTTTATGATGTATCCATATGATACGATATACATACATACACACATATATATAAGGCATGATTATAATGAGTGGCTTGTGTTTGCTTCTCTTGGACCACTTCTCAGGTAAAAATAAAGCATCACATCAAGGTGAAAGCTCACATAGAGCTGCTAACGAGCTGGCAAATTCTCAAAGAGTTCTTAGAGATTTTTATCCTCTTCAACAACCCTCTAAACTCGATTTCCTCAGGTAATGCTTTATTTTATTTTATTTCCTTTTCTTTTCTTTACTTCTTTTCCCCCACTATAGTGCTTATCTAATATCCCCTTCGATAAATGGTAGATACAGAATTTAATTTGAGAGCAAACAGAAAATCTAGTTTTTGGAGTTTCATTGATGTTACTTGCTTCCTTTCATATCCTGTATTACATAGAAAAAAGATTGGATGCTCAATTCAAGCTTATAAAACTAACTAATCTCAAGTAGCTTGCCTTGATTTGTGCTTCATCAACTCAATCAAATAAGTGGTAGAACAAAATAATATACCATGTGATGTGAGTATAGGTTATAGCCACCAATTATTGGTTAGGATCCTGAGAAAGTAGCCTTTGACATATTGCTTATCAGTTACATAAATGATTTTGTCTTACCATCTTATTTGAATTTTGTTGGATCCTTTCTGATAGTTTTTTGTAATAAACAGGATTCTGCAAGGTTGACACCATGTCAATCAATCAACAGAGATGCTGATTACCTATTGTTTTCTAGACCAGAAACATGTTACTGACCAGTGACCCTTTGTACAAAGGAAAACAGTGTAATAGTAGTAAAAATACTTTTATATACTCCCTATAGGTGTGCCATTTTAGGATGGCAAGGAGAAGGATTCAGCAACTGAGAAGAAATTATGTGTTACTTCAATTTAACATCCCCAGTGTCTTGGGGCGACTTTTTCAGTATGAAGATTAATACATATTGGAGTTTATTTCCTTGTAGGTTCTTATTATGTCCTTTAGTGTATAAGTTTTCTTGTTCCCTTGTTTGATATTATAAATGCCTTCATGCATGTGAGATTCTGCTTTTACTGCCTTTAAAATTTTACTTAGAAGATAACTCTAGATGAGAATTTTAATCTTTCTTGGAACCTTCTTACAAGCTGGAAATATACAAGGTTATTTTACAAACCAACCAGTTGAACGAAATTAACAACTACCCCCCTTTTCCAAATTCATTGTGGGATGTGGTAACTATGTGCACTGCAAAACTCTCATCTGGTGATCTATGCCTTATCCAAAATTTAAAGGCCTGCTTGAGTAAGAGGTTTTCCTCCATTTTGCCAGCCGTGACAAGAAGACTAATACTTCTGATGGGTCACGTAAAGAGTACAAAGCATTTGTTTCTCTTGGAACTGAAGTCACTATAATTGGATAACCTTGCCCTCTACTCTGTATGACCTGCAAAAATTTGACAAAAGTCGTATAACTACCAACTCGGAATAATATGTATATAAGTATGTTGGCGTGCTTGCTACACAGAGTAAAGTGATGGAAATTTTCTGCTAGAGAGATATTTATTGGCATACTAAACTCAGTCATGTACAAAGATCAAGCACTAAATTTCCCTCATGTAAGAAACCAAGAAACCTATTTTAATTAACTCTCCTATCTCTCCAATTAAAAGCTAACAACTTAGCATAAAAAAATATCATGAGAGAAGATTTTACCAATTAAGAAAGAGAGAAATTATTTTACTAACTTGAGAAGGTAGGAAAGAAAAAGGAAAATGGAGGCAGAAGATTTCATTTAGCAAGAAACAGTTTATTTTGAGTGTGTTGTGTATATATGTATGCTTTGGATCTTTGATTATATGAGTTGATAACTTTAACATGATACACACCATTTCCTTTTCATTTAATCCTTGTATGGAGAAAATATAAATTTCCGTTGAGCTATTAATGTATCTCCTTGTATCTTGTATCTCCTCTACTCCATTCTCTAGATCTCTTAATATCTGTTTACACAAACAGTCAAATATAGTATTTAATATTATTAGAATAAATTACTCTAACCTCCACTCTATTTTGCACTTCCAACATAAAACCTCCTCTATTTTGAAAACATACACAAAACCCCTCCAATATTAAAATTACATTACACTTAAACCCAATTTTTTATGATACATTTAATAGAAATTTTAGTCAACAGTCAACAATTATATTTTATATTAAAGTGACCAAAATACCCTTACTAACTATGGATTTTTCTTTACTATATAAAAATCCTTCAATTTTAAGCCTTACACAAACTCCTTATATTTTATAAATATACTATTCTTTTTCTTTTGTGTCGATTGTAACATCCCGCAAAATTAGAAGTTTTAATAACCCTTTAGGCTAAAAACAAGAGAATTATGTATTAATAAATCAAGAAAGATAAATTGAGGAATTATAGGTTAAAACCAAGTTTATGCTTTAACTTAAGTGAATTTGAGAAGATTGGGTTCTGGTAATCGATTACTCGCAGGGTGTAATCGATTACCAGAGAGCTAGTTTTAGGTAATCGATTACTCACAGGGTGTAATCGATTACCAGAGGGCTGAGTTTTAGGTAATCGATTACTCACAGGGTGTAATCGATTACCAGAGAGCTAGTTTTAGGTAATCGATTACTCAATATCGTAATCGATTACCGGTTCTCCAGAATCGTTCTCCAGTGTGATTTTTGCCTTTGGTAATCGATTACAGCATTACTGTAATCGATTACCAGCTGTCCAGTATAAATACTTGGACATGCAAAAATCAGATGCATGCGTTATTTTCTCTTCCTTTTTCATAACCTAGAGAGAGAGAGTGAGTTTAAAGAGAGAGCTTAATTTTGGAGCTTGGGAAGGAGATTGAAGCTAGAATCATCAATTGAATCACTTCCACTTCTCATTCTCCTCTTGATTTCATGGATTTGGTGAGTATAACTCACACACCCACTTTTTCCCTCTGAGTTTGATTTCTCCCCAATGTATGAACCCTACTCTTTAATCCCTCTTCTATATGATAATTGCGGTTAGTTTAGTAATGTATGCATGAAATTGAGTAGTTAGTTAGCATTTTCATTGAAAAACCTTAGGGTAGCGAGATTTACGAAAGTAGCGAGATTACGAAATTAACGAAATGCTCAATGTATGACCCCTACTTCCTTGATTCCCTTTCTATTTGATTAAAGTGATTGGAATTGTGATGATTGTACTAGAATTGAGTATATTATGCTAGGAATTGATTATAAATCCCTTGAATTTCGAAGTTACGAAAGTTACGAAACTTACGAAAGTCTCGAAACACTCGAATTGCTTGAGATTCTAGTTTTGGGTTATCAATTCATGGTTACCGGTTTCGACCGTGAGTTAAGTAAGCCAACCTTGTGTTATGAGTTAAGAAATTGATTGATTAAGTAAAATTATTGACTTCGGTCCAGTTATGGGTGGGATACGTCCTCGGGAAAGATGTTTCCCGTAGTCTGAGCTCAGTTCTAACTCCAGTTTCAGTAATAAGTTCATGCCTGCTAGGCACAACAGTGAGTTGCATTATTGTTGCATCATAATAATTTGAGTATTAAGTTTAAGAATATATTATGTTAATTACCTTTATTTGATATGAATATGAGTATGATATTTGGCTTCATGTTAGTTAGTTAAGTTGATTTCCCCCACACTTAGTGCATGTTTAGTTATACTCGCTGAGATTATTATCTCACCCCACGTTTCGGGGATTTACTCTAGTTGTGCAAGTTCCTTTGGTGATGTTGAGGCAGTTATGGTGAGGTCAGAGTTGGATCTTACTTCAGTTGGAAGATTCATTAATAGGATTATTTCCTAATGTATTTGTAGTTGTTATTTGGTTATTCATTTAGGTCTATTGTTGTATCTTGTATAAATGTAATTTATTCCTTATTTGGCCACTGAGGCCTAGTTTTAATGATTATGATAGGTTTAAATATTGAAATGCACTGGTTTTGCTGATTTTCAGGTTAAGCTGAATTCTGGTAATAATCCGGTTTTTAGGGGAGACTCTGCCGGATTTCCGGTATGAGTTCATTGAACCACACTTTTTCAAGTGTGGATTCGTCCCTAAGTTTAAGTAAGATTTGCTTTTATTCATGAAATTGATGTTGTATTGAAATTGCTTAAGCTAATCGTTGGAAAGTTTAAGCGAATGTGTGACGATATCGAAAATTTAACGTAATGATTTCAAGAACTTCAGGGATAGTGTCTCCAATGGACATTATTTCTGAGTTTAGAAATTAGGGCGTTACATCGGTGAATAAAAGAAAACGCAAAAAAAAAACATCATACAATTTTTTTTTTCAAATATATTATTTTGAATAATAAAAATCACAATTTCATACCAACAAAATAAAGAAAATTATTTTAAAAGTTGTTATAATGAAAATTTAATTATAAACTCAAGAAACTAATAAAATGAACTGAAATAATTTATTAAGATTAATTTAGGAAGTATTAATAGATTAAAAAATAAATTTACTAAAATGAATCTTAATAAAAAAAGGTTCATAAATTATCAAAAAAACTTAATATGTAAAGTAATAAACGTTAGAGTAGCAATAAAGATGGAGAACAAGAATGAATTTTGTGCGAGAAAGACAGAAATTTTCACGTTAGAGTTTTATTGCATTTATCAATTCTAATAATCCAATGAAAGGAATGGGTGTCTTAAGGGTAATGTTGGGTTTTTAAAAAAATATTTTTTTAAAAAATTGTAAAAAATTATATTAATTGGGATTTTGTGTAGGTTTTTAAAATAAAAAAGGTTTTGTGTAGGTTTTTAAAATAGATGGGGTTTTGTGTTTGAAATGTAAAATAGAGGGGATGTTGGAGTGATTTACTCATATTATAAATGTGTTGAATATTTATTTTTAATAAAAAATTATAATTTCTTAATAAAATCCTTTTATTTAACACGTCTAATCTTAATTACTTTTTATTTAGAAAAATGCAAATGTTAATGTGATTATGTGAACAACAAGTATTGGATTCAAATCATGGTTGTTTCTCCTAAAAACAATAAGTTAATGAGGTGTATAAATGATTTTTTTTCTCCCCACCTTTCAAACCATGGTTTCTAATCGAAATTTTTATTATATAGTGTATAGAACTAATTAATGAGTTGAAGGAACGAGAAATATAATATAAAAGGAAATGGCCCTATGTAATTTGCTTACCTCTCGAATTGCAGGCAAAAACTTCTTCGCAGGTTGAAAGGGAACTTCGTTGCCCTAAAATTAAAAATATTTACATTAATGATTCAAGCAATAGTGATTGACAATGACATTTAATTTAAGAAAATACAAATCAGTGGCAATATCAATTGGTTTATGACTCTCTTCAGTGATTGCAACAAGCTAATTAAACTAGTAAAACACAAGCAAACAAATTAGTGTCATTATTTTAATTTTTTTATCATCACAAAAACACATACAATTAAAAAGGGTTCAACATTACTGGTACCATGTCCATGGTACTCACATTTGCTTGAAGGGCAATGTCAAAATTCTTGCCTTCAGAAGATCTAACTGGCATTGATGGTGCCATTATGTCCATCCCATGGCTCCCAGCATAATATAAATTATCTAACTTTACGAAGTCTTTTACCTAAACCAAATAAGTATGTGAGATACAAAAAAAAAACATTTGAAAAAAAAAAGAATTAAAGAAATAAATAAAAATAATAATAATTAAGGAAGCTCTTGAGACTGAATAAATAAAAATACAAGGATTTTCTTGAGTTTATATTGAAGTTGCTAATAAAAATGAAGCTCTTGAGACTGGAAATCTTCTACTCAAGGAAAAACTCTTGAACACCGAAGCCTGTAGTTCAAAAGAATTGACTGAAGAAAATAAGAAACTTCATAAACAAGTTGCTGAACTTACAAAGGACCTCGCCAATTTCGTAAATGGAACTGAGAACCTCAACAAAATGTTAGGTATTCAGAAAAATTCCAAAAATAAAAGTGGTCTGGGACATTCAGGCAGTGAATCATCACATGATTCTAAGTTTAAACCTGTTAATAAGTCTAAGAAAGGTACTGGATGCTCACATTGTGGGAAGCCTGGACATCATGTATCTACATGCAAACACAAAAAAAGGGCGGACCTATTGCTAACAAAAGAGGACCCAAAAAGATATGGGTACCTAAATCTCTGCTTATTCTTGTTGGAGACGTGTTTAATAGGACAAAGGAGACACCACAAATGGCATTTGGACAGTGGATGCTCGTGTGACATGACGGGAGAAAGGTCTTTGTTCCAAAGCCTTAGACCCAAAGATGGTGGCGTGGTCACTTTTGGAGGAAATTAGAAAGGGAAGATCACAGGTATAGGATCTGTAGGTATTTCCCCTCTCTCTATTATTCAGAATGTTCTTCTTGTGGAAGTACTTCAACACAAACTGCTGAGCATAAGTCAATTATATGACAATGGATATGTTGTGTCCTTCATCAAGGATCGTTGTGTAGTCAAAGACTCTTCAGATCAAATCCTTTTTTTTCTGCCAAGAGACACAACAATGTGTATAAAATAGATCTTGAGGAACTTGCATATCAAAATGTGACATGTCTTCTTTCTGTAAAAGATGAAAAACAGATTTGGCATAAAAAACTTGGACATGCTAGCTTGACATTAATCTCAAAGTTAATAAAGCATAACCTTGTAAAAGGATTTCCCAAGCTCTCTTTCAAATTAGATATTTTATGTGAAAACTTTCTTAAGGGTAAACGGACAAAAAGTTCTTTTAAGAGTAAAAATATTGTGTCTACCTTAACCCTTTAGAACTACTTCACATTGATTTGTTTGGTCCTACAAAAACTGAAAGTATTGTTGGTAAAAAATATGGTTTGGTCATTGTGGATGACTTCTCTAGATTTACATGGGTGTTATTCCCCAAAAGCAAGGATGAGACTTTTGAGAATTTCAAAAAATTATGTAAGAAGGTGCAAAATGAAAAGGGATTTTGTATATCTGCTATCAGAAGTGACCATGGTGGTGAGTTTGAAAACTCAAGCTTCAAAATTTTCTGTGATGAGAATGGGATCTCACACAATTTTTCTGTGGCAAGAACACCTCAGCAAAATGGGGTTGTTAAGAGAAAGAACAGAAGGTTGCAGGAGTTGGGTAGAACCATGCTCACTTCTAGCAACCTACCAAGATCATTCTGAGCATAGGCTATTCATACAACTTGCTACATTCAAAACAGAATTTTGGTAAAACCAATTCTTAAAAGAACTCCCTATGAATTGTGGAGAGGAAGGAAACTCAACATTTCTTACTTCCATATTTTTGGTTGTGAGTGTTTCATACTTAACACCAAATATGATATTGGAAATTTGATCCTAAATCTGACAAGGGATTTTTCATTGGATATTCAGAAACTTCAAAGGCTTATAGGGTTTATAACTCTAGAACCTTGACAGTAGAAGAATCTTTCCATGTTAGATTTAATGATGCTAAAGAGACTGATAGGGAACTATCAAATCTGGAAGATGATTTTGCAGGGATGGAGCTAAATCCAACTTCAGAGAAGACAAGGGTAAAAAATGAGGAACCTGCTAAAGAACCCTCTGAAGTACCTGCTGAACAACTTATTGAACAACCGGCTGAAGATGATCCTCTTCAAAGAGTTAATGTTGAGTCTCAGAATGAGCATGCATTTCCTCGTAGAAATGAGTGGAGATACAAGTCTCATCATCTTCAAGAGAAAATCATTGGTGAAACTTCAGAAGGTGTAAGAACAAGATCAAGACTTAGAGAAGTCAATAATCTTGCCCTCCTATCTAGCCAAAGAATATCGATGAAGCTCTGCATGATGAAGGGTGGATCCTAGCCATGCAGGAAGAGCTGAATCAATTTTCCAGAAGTGATGTTTAGACTCTTGTTCCTAAACCCCATGGGTAAACAATTATTGGAACCAAATGGGTGTTTAGAAACAAGCTCTCTGAAGATGGAAAAGTGATAAAAAACAAGGCTAGATTGGTTGCTCAAGGCTACAATCAGCAAGAAGGTATTGATTTCACAGAAACCTATGCACCTGTAGCAAGGCTTGAAGCCATTAGGATTTTGCTTTCTTATGCAGCAAATAATGACATCAAACTATATCAGATGGATGTAAAGAGTGCTTTCCTTAATGGGTTCATTGAGGAAGAGGTATTTGTTAGACAACCCCTGGCTTTAAAATCCAATTTTTCCTAATCATGTTTTTAAATTGAAAAAGGCTCTATATGGTCTTAAACAAGCTCTCAGAGCTTGGTATGACAGATTGAGCAATTTTCTTCTCATAAATGGTTTTGAAAGAGGAAAGGTTGATACAACCCTTTTTAGAAAAATGCCTAATAAAGATCTATTTCTTGTTCAGATATATGTTGATGACATTATATTTGAATCAACAAATTCTTCATTATGCACAGAGTTTTCTAGGCTAATGCAATCTAAGTTTCAAATGAGTTTAATGGGTGAACTCAAGTTTTTCTTAGGACTTCATATTAAGCAAGAGTCTGATTGTATATGGATCCATCAGGAGAAATATACAAAAGAAATGCTTAAGAAGTTCAACATGTATGATTGCAAACCTATGTCAACTCCTATGCGTCCTTCTACCATCTTAAGTAAAGATAAAGGAGAAGAATGTGTTGACCCAACAATGTATAGAGATATGATTGGATCTCCATTGTATCTTATTAAGGGTAAAAGTAGAAAAATCATAATTAATATTATGTTGAACTTCTAAATAAGACAAATAAATAGAAATGAAAAAATCTTCAAATGGGACAGATAAATAGGAATAGATGCAGTAAAATAAATAATGACTTTAATGAGTATGTACTAAATGTAAAAAAGTTTTACATTGTCATATAATGATGTATTGTTGCGTCATTTAATTAATAAGACCGACATCTGAAATTTTCACATCATTTATTTAATAAGACATCTCATATGTAAAACCTTTTCACGTTAACAATATTTACCGTTAAATTCATAAATATTCCTCATAACAATTTATGTAATACATATAGTATATATATCAGTTTTTCTAACCTATGCAATATTACACGAGTTAATAAATCAAAAGTGGAAAGATTTTATTGAAATTACAATTAACACAACATCCAATGCATTGGTAATATGAAAGTTATATTTTTCAATAAAATCTTTCCACTTTTGATTTATTAAAATGTGCAACATTACACAGGTTAGAAAAAATGTATATCTATTGCATTTAATATAGTATTAGTCACACATTAAATGAATTGCAATAAATACTACTTATATCATTATATATAATTACACATTAAATGAATTGCAATAAGTATTACTCTTATAGAAATATATATTATATATTTAATAAAAAAATCATTTAATAGATTGTTGAAAGTTGACTTCTTTATTCCATAAAAATTTACGATAAAGGGATGGTGCCCCATACCAAGAGAGAGAAAACCTTTAGGGTCAGAGAACATTTACAAAGGACTTAATTACATTCAATAAAAAAAGCGTACTTATATATTTAATTAAAAGAGCATTAAATTGATTGTTAAAAGTGGACTTTATTGTATACCACTCCGGTCTCAAATATAAGCAACTCAAATTCAATTTTGTTGGTCTTAAATATAAGCAAAAGCTAACCACTTTCACCCTATTAATTATTAAATGTTAGTATCACCACAATACCCTTATTTAATTTATCTTTACTTTTCAATGACCTAATTTGCAATAATTATTAGGAATGATAGTTTAGTAAAAGCAATTCACTTTTTATGTGAGTTGGATAAAATATAATGAGGTTAACTAATATTCTTAATTAGCGTGAATTAGTTAACTTTTGCTTATATTCAAGACCAGAGTAGTATATGCTTGCTATTACCAAAAATAAAAAACAAAAATAAATATAAAAATGCTCATCATTGCATTTAATATAGTATTAATCACACATTAAATGAATTGCAATAAATACTACTTATATCATTATATATACAATGTTTTTAAAACCGGACCGGTGATTGAACCGGTCAAGACACTGGTTTAAGGTTTAATGGTCTAACCGTGGTTGAACCGTGGTCGAACCAGTATAAATAAAATAATATTAAAAAATTATATGATATGTTAAATGATATTTATTTATATAAAAAATTAGATAGTTTATATTAAAAAATTAATAAAAAGGTCAAAAGATAAATGACAAAACTAATACTAAGAAGAGTGACAAAATTTAAATATTTTTTATTAATTTTTTATCTTGTTATATAATTTTATACAAATTTTTTTTCATATTGAATTTTTTTTATGTAACTTGCAATCAAATTTATATAATAGTTGGCGTACAATTACAAAGAAACATCAATAGCGTGGTGGTTCCCAGCTTTGCGCGCTTACCTGGTCATATGGGTTCGATTCTCGTGCACATCAATATACATTTTTAGTAACGAGATGCTCAACATGAAACGATCAACCATCAGCCCGGACTGATCCGGTTTACGATCGGTTCTTACCGGTTTACCGGTATGTGATCGGTTTGACTGCATATACGGTTCTTAATCTGGACCGAACCGGCCATTGGTTCAGTTCCCGGTTCAACCGGTCCGACCGATCGGTCCGGTCCGGTTCTGACAACAGTACACATTAAATGAATTACAATAAGTATTACTCTTATAGAATTATATATTATATATTTAGTTAAAAGAGCATTTAATAGATTTTGGAAATTTTACTTCTTTATTCTATAAAAATTTATGGTAAAGGGATGATGCCCCATACGAAGAGAGAGAAAGCCTTTAGGGTAAGAGAACATAAAAAACTAAAAAATAAATATAAAAATGTTCATCATTGCATATATAGTATTAATCACACATTAAATGAATTGTAATAAATACTACTTATATCATTATTATATATAATTACAAATTAAATGAATTGCAATAAATAATACTCTTATAGAATTATAAATTACTCATTCTGTTTCTTTTTATATGTCGTTTAAGGTTTTTGCACAAGGATTAAGAAATGCAATAACAATGTTTTTAAGCCTATTTTTTTTTCAAAGATACCCTTTCTCTTTCTTTCATTAATGCAACTAATATTTTTCTTTTCTTAATAACTGTGCATAAACGCCATGTGTTTTTGTTCACATGGTTTACTTCTTACCATCAATTTTTTGTTGGAAACATGAAAAATACATTTATTGAAACTTTGAACTCTTAAAATATTTATGATATAGATTTATATTAAATATTTAAAATAAAAATAATAAGATTACAATAGGGATATAATTAGAAAGATAATATTTATTATTGCATTGATATTTGAAAATGACATTTATTTAGAAATAAATTTAAGACCCTAAAACGACAATTAAAAAGAAACGGAGGGAATTAATATTTAATAAAGAGAGCATTTAATAGATTGGTGAAAATTGACTTCTTTATTCCATAAAAATTTATAGTAAAGGAATGGTGCCTCGTACCAAGAGAAAGAAAGTATTCGAGGCCAGGGAGCATTTACAAAGCACTTAATTACATTCAATAAAAAAATGTACTTTATATATTTAATTAAAAGAGCATTAAATTGATTATTAAAAGTGGACTTCATTTAACAAAAAATAAAAAACTAAAAAATAAATATAAAAGTTCTCATCATTGCATTTAATCTAAAATAAAATTTAAATTACCTACAAATTAAACTCTTTGAAAATAAAATTTGATACCAAATTTAATCACGAGATGCATTGGAGTGGGGTTGTTTCAACTTAACAAGTTGTCGTGAGTTCGAGCCATCGATATAGAGTTGTGATCATATACCAAACAAAAAATAAGAAATTTTTTGTTTATTTATATTTATATAAACTAATTAAAAAAAATTCTAGCTATAGTAATATACTTAGGAAAAAGCGTAATGGTCAAGTAGGGTGTCGAAAAATAAACAAAGTGAAGATAAGATAAAAGATTAAATAAATATTATCTCTTTGTAGTAATAAATAAGAAAGCTAGAGAATAAATAAGGAAAAAAATATTTTCACGATGAAATAATTAAATTTATAAAATCAATTTGGAAAGTTAAATAATAGATTATATATTAAATGATAATTACCAAAGGGTTGTGGCTCAGTTGGCAACGCAGACTCAGATTTTGGGAAGAGCTCTTGGGTTCGATCCCCACTAAATACACTCTTCGAGAGGGGTGAGGAGCCTTAACCGTGACTAAACCCCGAATAGGATTACCACTGGTAATAGAGGATACATGTGGTTAACACCAAAAAAATGATAATTTTAATAAATAAATAATAATAATTAAAATTAAGAGAAACTTATATACCGTTTAAGAAAATTATTTTCATGATAATATAATTAAACAAAAAGTAAAGCCTTTAAATACTCTTTAAATACTCTCACGACTTGTATCTATTTGGTTTATAGTTGAATAGAATTGATTCTAAAATCAATTATTAAAAATGAGCAATGCAAATTTTATGTTGGAAGAAAGTAATTTCAATCAATTTTAGTGGAAAAGAGTCGATTCGTCCAACTCCTTGGTAGGATTTTAAACTACTTGACATTTATAAATGGTCTATTTTTTGTTTTTATATTTGAAAAATTATACTTTAATATTTTTTACATAACAAAATTACTTTTTTAGTTTTTAATTTTTTCCTCATAGTATTTATCCATCCAATAAGCAAAATAATAGTTTTCCATATCGCTAGGCATTAACGGGACCCTTTTAATAATATATTTTTCATACATATTAATCATGTATGGTTGAAAAAGTCAAACCTCTTCCACTTAAAACAACATGTAATAATAATTTTTTATTGAGAAATTATTATTTTTAATACTTCTATACAATTACGAAATTGATAAGAACATAAGAGAAAGAAATATAAAATATAATAAGCGATATTATAAAGATAGAAAACAATTATTATATAAATTGTTGTATATAGTAGGATTTTTTATTTAAATAAACGAAACAGAATGTATACACGGTGCAAAGTACGAGGATTTGACTTTGTGACATCGTTATCTGTGTCTGAAAGCGAAACTGAAACTGAAACTCTCTCTCACTCCCTCACTCAGACACTTCCTCACTCACATGCAACTATTTCTACTTCATTCTCATTCACCACTCCAATTCTTCTCACTTTTCTGCTTCTTCTTCTCTTCCTCCTCTTCAACCACGTATATCTCACGTGTCTCTTCTCTTTTTCTTTTCGTGTTGGAATTTATTGTTCTTTCTCTGCAGATTCACAAAACATCCAAAGATGTTTCGGTTCGGATTTTTTTTCTTTCGATCAATGGTTCCGTTGTTTTTCTCTTTTTTACCTGATTTTTATGTGATGCTTAAATCAACTATTTTTCTTGTTTTTTACCAGTGGTGTGGTTTGGTTGTTGACCACGTCGTTGGACAGAGGAAAAGAAAAACGAAAAAAGATTGAATACTCTGGATCTGAGTATCAATTTTATTTAACAAGTTTTCGAGTTTTTATAGCTTTATTATAACAAGGAAATGAATGATATGTGTTGGTTTTTATCTTTTCTTTTCTCCATCGTTAATCATTTTGCTGTTGTTTATTTTCAGTTGGCTTCAAAGGAGCGATTTGTTGATGATTAGGCTATTATAAAACGGTGTTAGACTCTCTGTGTAACTTTGTGCAGGTATTATTGCTCTTTTTAATTTATATATTAATGTAGCGTCATTGCAATGAAATCGTTTCTGGTTCAAGAATGGTGATTATTTAACACTCAGAACGGTGTATATGCACCAGAAATCAAGAGAAAGATATGAACGGTTTATAGCTAGCTTCTGGAATTGCTTGATTTTGAGACTAATTTATATAATCTTGCCAAGTCTCGATCTCACTTTCCCTATTCATAATTAAGCAGATACTATGACCGGGAGGACGAACCATGGTGTGGGACTTCATTCCAAATGGTCTCTTGCTTAATAAATCAACCCCAGTTGGTAAGGTTCTTGACCGAGGCAGATGGTCTCAAATTGAAGCTAGAGCTGTAGAGCTTCTTTCATCTATTCAGCCTAGCCCTTCCTCAGAATTACAACGAAAGGATGTGGTAGCTTACCTGCAAAACCTCCTCATGAACTCTATCCCTTGCCAGGTACCAAAACTCTCTGCTTCATCCATCGTTTCCTTAATTTGTCAATTGTTTCAATTTAAGTGATGCATTCCCTTGTATGATTTGTTATGGCTATTATCAAATAATAACTAATGCTACTTTATTATGTCAGTGCAGTTTTAATTAATTAACATTCTGGTGATCAAAGCTAATACTTGTGGATTGAAATCTTAGTGCTTTATTAATGTGTTTTTTTTGGTACCACACACAGGTATTTACATTTGGGTCTGTTCCACTGAAGACTTACTTACCTGATGGGGACATTGACCTACCAACATTCGTTGACAAACAATTTTTGAAAGATAGCATGATCCCTGAGGTACTGGATATTTTAAAACATGAAGAGAAAAGGGAGGTTGCTCAATTTCATGTGAAAGAGGTTCGGTATATCCAGACAGAGATACGTAAGTGCATGCATAGCTTCATAATTATAACTTGGATTCCAATGCATTTTCCTATTTGCCAATCATCCATCTATCCTATTATACATTATATAAAAGCTAAATGACTATTTTTTTATTTTGCCAATAATTAATCTATCTATTAACTCAGTTTTTTTGCAATTGAATAAAAAGAGAAGAAATAGAAGAAAGAATTGGGGAAGAGGAAAAAGAAGTGCAAACGAAGGATAAAATTTGCTTCTCCTGTTAGAGAAGCCTTTAAAATAAAAGAAAATTCATTTCCTTTTTTTGGTTTATAAAAAATATAGTGCGTTTCATTTTTTGCCTCTTACAAAAATCATCTTTGAATTTTAAGACTATTACTATTTTTGGGTTTCTTAAAAATCACTATGTCTTTTTTGAGTTGGGAAATGAGCCTTTAAAGTGTGGTTATGAAAGAATCACACTCTTAAACTATTGGAGTCCAAAGGGTTAAATCATAACCGCACTCTTAGTATAGGTACCAAGAATGCTATTGTCATTTAATTGCACTCCAAGGGTTGAGCCTAAAACCTTCTCCCTTGCGTGAAGGTACACTAGATACATAAATTCCCTGTCACTCCTCTGCTCTTTATGTGCCTTTAGCTCCGTTTGTTATCCCCCTCTCCATTTGCTCTATTTATGTAGACTCCCTTTGCTCTATTTCACTCATTCACTTTCTCTCTCTAATTAACATTCACCAACCCCCCTCTTCAATAACTTTCACACCTCATTCCTTGTCCTAACGCGAAACATCCTGTACCAGCAGCTTGCATATAGAGTTATCACTTCGATCTACAGTCGCTTTATCTCTATTTGCGGTGGAAGTTGTTGTCGTTTCTAAGATAGGAGTAGTTTATGAAAAGGGAGACAAAGGAGTTTAGATAAAGCTACATCGTGTTGTAAAGCCCGTTGGTGTTAACGTCGTTAATCTCTTTTATGTTGAAGTATCAGTAAGAGGAGAAGGGGCTAGGATCCTTTCTTGTCCAACTGCAGGTCCAGTTTCAATCATACTATCATCATTTTTTCCATGCAAATATTTTTTTTCTTTTTTTATTTTTAACCGTTACGATTCTCTCCAGTTAAAAATTAGCTGGAGAGGATCCATATCCAAGGAGAAGTAGTGGAAGATCAGTTGAAGAGCTTCGCGGAAGTGAACCGAGGCTCTGGTGGGAACATCGTTTGGAGGATGGTTTGTGAAAAGCAGACACACCTTGAAGTGATGTTAAAGAGGTCCAATATTCTCCCATTTTTATTTCTAAAATCGAGGTTTGGTGCTTGATAAGTGAAAAATAGTTGATAAATTAGTATATATTTTATTTTACTTATCAAGGACAAAATGGTAATTTTGCCCCATTTTTATCCCTTTTTATTTAATTTTTAATAATTTGTATTTATTAATCCTAGTTTAGAATTTGATGCTATTTTAATGGATTTATTGTTGATTTTTGCAAGATTCTTGCAAAGATTTAAATCAGAGATTAAATGGCATTAAATGAGGAGGATTTATGCAAGATTGGAGATTGATTGAGGACAATTAATTAAAGATTTGAAGAAGATTTGAATCATTAATGAGGAGATAGAGCCAATCAATCAAAGATATTGCATACAAGCTTCCCAAATAAATAAGGATTGCACAATGAATGCAAAGATATGAGAAAATAAAGGGAAACAAGGAAGGACAAACGCGTGAAAACCAGTCTCGGGGAGAGATCAGCAATTTAAAAGAGGAAAGTTGAAGCTGCAGACGCTAGCTGCGCTTCACCCCGCGCTATAGCGCAGGTGAAGCGCAACTCTCTGGAACCTGCGCTACAGCCTGCGCTATAGCGCAACTTGAAGCGCAGAACACGCAGATCACGTCCCTGTTGCCGTTTTTAAGAGGATCTCTTCCCAAATTTGCTTTGTCTTTCCAAGGAGTTAGACAGTTAGTTGGTTAGCGAGTTAGATAGTCATTGTAATTCAGTGATTATGTATCAAAGCTAAGTTTAGAGTAGGAGAGGAGGAGCGCTTCACGAGGATTGAAGATGGTGACAGCGTCTTCAATGGTTTGTATGGCTACTTCATGTAGTTAACTCTCCAGTAGGATTGGATGTAATTGATTCTATCCTTGAGTGTATATATATTCTATATTATTATTTCAATGAGTCCCCATCTATAATGGTGGTAATCTTATTCTGTGCTTATTCCTAATTCCCACGCTTGCGTCTGGAGTTATAGGCTAGTCTTAATTCAAGTAGTTTTGATTAGGAACGAGAATGGGGGAGCGGATTCTGAAGAAACTCATTCTCTGATTGAATAAGATTACTCGGTTACTACTGACGGCTGAAAGGGGATGTTTACTAATGAGTGAGGGGTAGTGTGAGTACTCTAAGTGAGGGAGCATTCGCCAAATAGGACTTAGTAATCGATAGCAAAGAGTTAGGGGGTTGTCAATCCAGGATTCGAACATGGGCGTATTCCTAATGAGTATAAGGTAGTGACAATACTGGAGCGAAGGGTGCGTCTACCATTAGGCCTCGTTTATCGTCTAACTCTTACAAACTGAACAAAAGAGAGCAAAATAAGCCGAGATAAATCTGTCGCCTGGGAGAGCCCGCACAATTTATCCTTGAGTGTTAAGGTCGCTGGGTAGGGGCTTTAGCAATAAAGTTTGTCTACATATTTTATAGAGTATTACCTAAAATAATAGATAATCTTTATATGCACAATGAGTGTGATGAGATGAAATCCAATCCTGATCCAAGTAAAGTGTCTCTAACTCTACCTTTCTAATTCCAATTAATTATCTACTCTTTTTACCATTCTGCAATCATACTCTCTAAACTGTGCTTTATCTTGATAAATACGATTTCGGTCTACATAAATAATCGTTCCCTGTGGATACGATACTCTTTGTTACTATTATACTGCTGGATTTGTGGTTCGCTTGCCAGAAACCCATCAAGTATTTTTGGCGTCGTTGTCGGGGAACGGTTCTAATTTTTGTAGATCTTTGAGGTCTATTTATCAAGGATATCTATCTTAGGATTTCTTTTATTTATTCTTCTTATTATTTTAGGAAATTTTTATTATTTTAGGAAATTTATAGTTTTTCTATTATTATAAATTTTTCTTCCACACTTACCTTTTTCAAGTTTCTTGTTTTTGCTTTTGAGAAGCCAGGTATCTCCAAATCAACTACAAATTGAAGCAGAAATAGGAAGGACATCAAGGAAGAACAAAAGTAGAAACAAGGAAAGGAGACAAGGAAGAAGTCGAGAAGAAAACAAAAATATTTTATTTTTAATTATTTTATTTTCTTAAAAAAAATAATATTATTATTTATTATTATTTTGAAAAAAATTATTATTATTAATATTATTTTTTTAATATAAAAAAATATTTATTATTATTTAAAAAAAATCAAATATTATTCTTTGTTATTCTGTTTTCTCTTTGTTTGAGCATCTTATTTCTCTTGAGAAAACAGGTAACAGAAAAAGGGGCAGAGCTTAAGGAGACGATTTCAACACTCTCTGATCACCCAAGAAGAAGAAGGGGACAAATTTCAAGGAGACAATCTCAACACTCTCTGCTCAACTACCTCAAGTGAAATAAATGTTAAATGGCTTATGCATGGCAGAATCAACCAAGGAGAACCCCTGGAGATTATGTTAGGTGGCAAGAACCAAGTTACTCCTCTCATGCACCGATTCAAGGTAACTTCTCTAATTACAACAATTATGCTAACAATTTTTCACAGGATTGGGGAAGTTACCAGAATCAGAATTTTGGGAGATACCAAGATGATGTTTCACTCCACATGCAACCTTCTTTTCAACAGCAACAAAGTTACTCTTCCTATCAACAAAGAGACTCCCAATTTTATGAGTTTTTGGAAGAATTCAATCAAATCAATATACAATTCCAGAAAGAGAGCGAAGAGAGAAGACGAAGCACTGACGCTTTGTTAAAACAGATGGTAGAACAAAGGGAGTCAATACTTCAGAAGGAAAGACAAGAAGCAAGAAGAAACACTGACACCATGTTGGAACTACTCAACAAGAAGAGAGAGTCTCCTGATGCAACAATTGAAGAGATAGCAGAAACAGGAGCTAACCAACGGTCAGAACAAATCTCAGAAAGGAAGATAGATGGTGACAATTTCATGAAAGAAAAGTGGGATGAATTTTTACAATTTCAGCGGTATTGTGAAGAAGAAAGACTAACTGTTAGTCTTGCACTAGAGGAGATAGAAAATATGATCAACTGTTGGGACAAGCAATCTTCAGCAAATGCATTACCCAACCCCGAAGAGTAGTGCGATGACATTGTTCAGCTGATAGGGGAGGAAATCAATGACAATCTGGCTGAAGAAGAAGAAGAAGAAGAAAAAGAAGATGAATCTGAAGAAACACAAGAAAGAGGAGCTGAAGAAAAGGAAGAAGAAGAAGGTGCAACAGAAGAAGAAAAAGGAGAGGAGGAAACAAAAAGATGGTGCTTGAGGAAGAGACTGACTGTGAAAGGGAGGTAGAGAATACAACATATGATGGTGAACAGAGAGATGGTGAATCAAAGCCTGAGGAAGGAAGGGAAGTGATTTCAAGAACAGAGACCTTGCCTTATCCAACCATCCCTCTAAAGGAAGATCAAGAAAGGCATGGTGCAAGTGATCAACCTTCCAGACCTCACAAAAGAAAGTTTTGCGATCACACTGACCAGAACAAGGCAAAGAGAAGAAAAGTCAAGCTAGACTTAAATTCAGAGCCTAGAGCCAGATTGAATATCAAGTGGTCAGGTGAGTTCCATTTCAAAGACCCCCCCTGAAGCAAAGAAATTGAGAGCAATCAATTGGAAATCATCAAAGCTTCACAGTACAGGTTGTTCCAAGGCAAGATTATGGGGAGGTATAAGGGCCAAAGAAAGAAAGGGTGCAGCTCACAAGCTCATCAAAATATTTCAGTTTCAGCCACCTTAAGAGAACAGGCGTCGAGCTATCAGACGTTAAACAAGCGCTTTCTGGGAGGCAACCCAGAGTTTTTAAGTTTTCAATTATTTTCAGTTTTGTTTTATGTTCTTGTTTGTTAATTAGGCTTTTTTTTAGGATTTAGGAAATTTTCAAATTGATTGAAATAAGTTTGTGGAAAATAAATTTTTTTAAAAAAAATAGGAAGTAGCAGAAAACGTGACTGAAAATTTCAAAATTGCATTCTGTTTTCTGCGCTTCAACCTGCGCTGTAGCGCAGGTAAAGCGCAGAACTGCAATTTTAGTCATTGTATTTTGCGCTTCACTTGCGCTGTAGCGCAGGGTGAAGCGCAGGATACGAAATTTTAAAAATCTTCCATTTTCTCATGTACTATTTCTCTACTTCCTAAGCTCTTCTTTTCATTCTTTCCACTCACAAACTTCCATCAATTTTGAAACTTTCAGTTATATTTTTTTTTATTTTATTTTTACCAATTGAAATTTTCATGTACTCTATCTCTATAATTTACACTTTAGGGTAGCAACCTTAGGATTGTGAATATTATTGATTATTGCTATCTTAAATGTGATTTTGGTTGTGTGGAACATGAAGAACAATTTGCTTGATTGGAATGCTCTTTGTTTTGTGAGTTATTAAATTTGAATGTGTTATGTTCTGTTTCTTTCAAAAATTTTAAACTTTCACTTTCCATGGATTGATTGAATGCTTGCAAAACAATTGAGTATGTTCTGTTTTTAGGAAAGCATTACCAATTGCAGTGAAGTTTTGTTGTGAGGAGAATAATTATTTATGCATGTTATTAGCAGGCTTCCATGTTCTTCATGAATTGCACAGACTGCTGCAAAGTATAAAGACTAGTTGACCCCAAACCAATCAGGAGTACTAGACCCATACCCGGGCTTGCTGCTTGAAGATTCCAGATATTCTTGCAGTGGCCTGAGGACAAGCCTATTTTCCCAGAGGGGGATGGAGCAGCAGCAAGACAAGGACTCACAATATACAGAGGATGAAGATTGATACTAGTGTTTTTCTTTCTTTTAGTTTTTCTTTCTTTTAGTTTTTCTTTTAATTTCTATTATTTTATAGATATTTTCTAGTTAATTAGGATTTCTGTTTCGTATTTTCAATTTTTCTTAAATTTTTAGGACCTTAGGAAATTAGGAATCAAGGTAATTATTTCCTTTTTCTCTGTAAATAAGTAGTTTAACTAACCAATCTAGGAAAGATGATAGGGTCTTGTGATTAAGTCCATAATCAGTTAGGTTTAGAGTACTTCTCAAGACAACCCATCATGGTAGTTTATTAAATCCAGTAAGTGCTTTAGCAAGGAAATGTTAGCCCAACCGGTGAGCTGAGAGCCCTAAACACTTAAACACTTATATTGAGAGCTTTTCACCGCTGCTTGTCAACTGTTATTGCTTGAGTTTCTGAAAATTGGCTTGCTTGTAGAAGGTATGGAAGTGACAAAGGCACAATTTTGTGATTTCAATATTTTGCTTAGTGCCAAATAGCCAACCCTGCATTAATATTTCCATTTATTGATTGCCCATTTGAGCTTGAATGTTTCTTTTGATGCACCCTAGTCATTATCATTATCAATGATCAATGATCATACCATGTCCCTAACACTTGGAATAGAGAGCAAGGTGCACCACAACAAAATGGGACAAGCAATTGACAAAGAGGTTGGTCACAAGGAATCCAAGAGAAGGCACAAGGAATCACAAAGGAAAGATTCTCCCCCACCAAAAATAAGTTCTTTATGTTATGTATACAAAAAAAAATTTTGCACAAAGTGTGGAAAATAAATAAGTTGGGGGGAGAAAATTCTTCAAAAGAGGAGGCCAAAGCTGAAAAAGGGTGACCATTCAAGAATCATCAGGTGAATTGAGAGAAGTTCCAAAGCACAACCACAAGATGCTCTCTATTCAAAGTGTTTCTTGAATATCCAGAAAAACCATGATTTCTTGATAGCCTAGCCTCGTTACAACCTAAAGAAAGACCTTTTGATCCATACTAACTGCTTGCAGGTTCAGACCTTGGAAACGACTATCAATTCTAGTTGTTTAACAGTGGGTGAAAATGATTGAGGGAAACACTTACCTGTGAGAATGAGAGATTTCCTTGGTTTATCACTTGCTGCTTTAGTTGCTATTATTGAGAAAGTTTAATTGATGTTTGTATTTCTATCCTAACTGTTGATTGGTAATATCTCTTGATTCTGATATTTTCCTATGTTTGGGAAGTGACTTCTGCTTAGGAAGGAGTTGAGGGGTAATTCCCTTGAATTAGTTTTGTTTTTGTAAAAACACACTAGGGGTTAGAATTGATTGTGATTGCAAAGAGGTCTCTTGCTTGAGGACAAGCAAGAATTCAAGTTGGGGGGAATTTGATAACTGAAAAATAGTTGATAAATTAGTATATATTTTATTTTACTTATCAAGGACAAAATGGTAATTTTGCCCCATTTTTATCCCTTTTTATTTAATATTTAATAATTTGTATTTATTAATCCTAATTTAGAATTTGATGCTATTTTAATGGATTTATTGCTGATTTTTGCAGGATTCTTGCAAAGATTTAAATCAGAGATTAAATGACATTAAATGAGGAGGATTTATGCAAGATTGGAGATTGATTGAGTACAATTAATTAAAGATTTGAAGAAGATTTGAATCATTAATGAGGAGATAGAGTCAATCAATCAAAGATATTGCAGACAAGCTTCCCAAATAAACAAGGATTGCACAATGAATACAAAGATATGAGAAAATAAAGGGAAACAAGGAAGGACAAACGCGTGAAAACCAGTCTCAGGGAGAGATCAACAATTTAAAAGAGGAAGGTTGAAGCTGCAGACGCTAGCTGCGCTTCACCCTGCGCTATAGCGCAGGTGAAGCGCAACACTCTGGAACCTGCGCTACAGCTTGCGCTGTAGCGCAGAACACGCAGATCACGTCCCTGTTGCCATTTTTAAGAGGATCTCTTTCCAAATTTGCTTTGTCTTTCCTAATCTATAAATAGGAACCTCTTGCGTCAGTCCAAGGAGTTAGACAATTAGTTGGTTAGCGAGTTAGATAGTCATTGTAATTCAGTGATTATGTATCAAAGTTAAGTTTAGAGTAGGAGAGGAGGAGCGCTTCACGAGGATTGAAGATGGTGACAGCGTCTTCAATGGTTTGTATGGCTACTTCATGTAGTTAACTCTCTAGTAGGATTGGATGTAATTGATTCTATCCTTGAGTGTATATAAATTCTATATTATTATTTCGATGAGTCCCTATCTATAATGGTGGTAATCTTATTATGTGCTTATTCCTAATTCCCACGCTTGCGTCTGGAGTTATAGGCTAGTCTTAACTCAATTAGTTTAGATTAGGAACGAGAATGGGGGAGCGGATTCTAAAGAAACTCATTCTCTGATTGAATAAGATTACTCAGTTACTACTGACGGCTGAAAGAGGATGTTTACTAATGAGTGAGGGGTAGTGTGAGTACTGTAAGTGAGGAAGCATTCGCCAAATAGGATTTAGTAATCGATAGCAAAGAGTTAGGGGGTTGTCAATCCAGGATTCGAATATGGGCGTATTCCTAATGAGTATAAGGTAGTGACAGTACTGGAGCGAATGGTGCGTCTACCATTAGGCCTCGTTTATCGTCTAACTCTTACAAACTGAACAAAAGAGAGCAAAATAAGCCGAGATAAATCTGTCGCCTGGGAGAGCCCGCACAATTTATCCTTGAGTGTTAATGTCGCTGGGTAGGGGCTTTAGCAATAAAGTTTGTCTACATATTTTATAGAGTATTACCTAAAATAATAGATAGTCTTTATATGCACAATGGGTGTGATGAGATGAAATCCAATACTGATCCAAGTAAAGTGTCTCTAACTCTACCTTTCTAATTCCAATTAATTATCTACTCTTTTTACCATTCTGCAATCATACTCTCTAAACTGTGCTTTCTCTTGATAAATACGATTTCGGTCTACATAAATAATCGTTCTCTGTGGATACGATACTCTTTGTTACTATTATACTGCTGGATTTATGGTTCGTTTGCGAGAAACCCATCAGTGCTTGTGAAAAAATATGGACCTTAAATGGTTTTCCTTTAGGTTAAAAGAGAATAATAGAGAAAGAGGACAAAGATCAATTAAGTCTTCACCTTTGCTTGCACCTCTAACATCCTTATACAAAGGACAAAGATAGACAAATTCAAAAGACAAAGATCAACAAATTCAAAGGTTTGGAACTCTTCCTAGGATACGAGGATGTTAGAGGCGCGATCAAAGGTAACACGTTGGCCTTTGAAATCGTCACCCAAGGTCGTCCTCATCGACAGTATGCACCCCATTGCCAACTCCTCTTTCTTTGTTTATCTTTCTCAACCCCCCCAAAAAAAATCATTTAAGGTCCATCTTTTTTACAAGCACAAAACCTTTTTTTTTAGAAATAAATAAATGGAAGAGCATTTGACCTTTTTGGCATCACTTACGAGTCTCTTTGCTTTCTACCAAATCATTCTCTAAATAGTGTTCCCACCAGAGTTTCAATTCACTTTTGTGAAGCTCTTCAACCAGATCTTCATCTGCTTTTCCTCTTACTAAAACTTCGACATAACAGGGATCGACGACGTTAACACAAACGAGTTTTCCAACACAGTGCAGCTTTATCCGAGCTCCTTCGTCTACCTTTTTCATAAACTAATCCCTTTTCGGAAACAACACTAACTTCCCCCACTGCAAAGAGAGATGAAGAGATTGTATATTAAAGTGATAAGTTTTATGTGCGAGTTGTTGGTACAAGATGCTTCATGTTAAAAGGAAAGAGGTGTGGAAGTTATCGAAGGTAAAGGGTTGGTAAATGTTGAATAGAGAAAGCGAGAGAGAGCATAAGGACCACATAAAGAGAAGAGAAAGAGGAGAGGGTGATAATAAGGGGAACAAAAAACGCAAAGAGAGCAAAGAAAGTGAAAGGGAATTCATGTGTCTATTGTATCATCATGTAAGGGGGCATTTTTAGGCTCAACACTTAGAGTACGGTTAAATGACAACCACACTTTTAGCGGCTCTACAAATAGTGTGTTTCCATATGGTAACTACACTCTTTGTGCATATATTAAGAATGTGGTTATGAGTTAATCATACTCAATGGTTTAGAAGTGACACTCTAAGGGTCCATTTTCCTAACTCAAAAATGGTAATGACTAATTCTCATGTATTATTCCTTTAAACTCTATGTAAAAATAAATACTTATCTAATTACACATCTTTACGATAGATTATGTCAGAAGGACCATAAAGATAATGTTGATAATCTAATATACTCTAAATCACTCTAAGATATGATTAAGATATTATAAAATAGTTTTCATATATTCTAACATTTATTATGTTGATTAATTAGCTTTTTTCTAATACGCTTATGTCCATTAATCTATATTGTTGCAATTTAATCGGAGACTTACTATTTGTGAGCAACATAAGTGTATTTGTACATGCATAAGAGAAATGTAAATTGTACATGTTGTACATGTACAACAAAGAGAGAGAAAAGAGAAAAAAGAGAGAAAAATGTGGGATGTTGGGTGATGAGATGGAAAGAGATAGAAAGAAAAGTGTGTTGTATGAGTTGTTGTATGTTTTTATGTTGTATAAATTAGTTATCTCTATGCATAATTGCATATATCATTAAATGCTTGCATGGATACCAAACCCGGGTGCATTTGTATTTCTTTTTTTATATATTAATTATATATTTCAAATGTAAATACATTGATATATCGTGACAATTTAAAAAAAGGCGCAGGACATCAATGTTCTACAAGATTGTCTATTCTCATTCCCCTGTATCAAGGATTGGTCTACTTGATAATCATTCATTTCAACCAACTGCTTGATTATTGTTGTTCAATGCCAGGTGAAGATCATAAAGTGCATAGTGGAAAATTTTGCAGTTGACATATCTTTTAATCAGCTTGGTGGCTTAAGCACATTTTGTTTTCTTGAGGAGGTGATTTATTTTGACATATTATTATTTTTATTTTCTTTTGCAAAAAATCTCTAACCAATAGTTTGTTGTTCCAGGTTGACGATTTGATAAGCCATAATCAATTATTCAAGCGCAGTGTTATATTGATAAAAGCTTGGTGTTTCTATGAGAGTCGCATCTTGGGTTCTCATCATGGACTTATGTCAACCTATGCATTGGAAATTTTAGTCTTGTACATATTTCATGTTTACAATAATAAATTTGCAGGACCACTTGAGGTAACAAACTCAATCGTTTGCTTTAATTTTGTGTATATAACTATATATTATTATTGTAGCTTATGAAGAAGGAAGAAAATTAAACTAAAGTTATTATTGTGATTCATATCTTAGGTACTTTACCGATTTCTCGACTTCTTTAGTAGATTTGACTGGGATAACTATGGTGTTAGCTTGAGGGGACCAGTGCCTAAACGTTCACTCCCTATTATGAAAGGTATGAGAATTTTTTTCCCTCTTGAATAACATGTTCTCTTCATTGTGGCTGATCGATAACTGTTTTTTTTTTTCTGAATTCAAAATGATGATAGCTGAGCCTCTATGAAAGGATTGCCAACATTTACTGCTCAGTGAATCGTTTCTTAATGCTTGTAATTCCTGTTATAGCGTTATGCCAATGCTATGCAGCAGCCAAGAAAACCAAGTGCACCCGTTTGTTTCCAAATACGTCGATATTATTGATCCTTTGCGTGCAAACAACAACTTGGGGCGATCAGTAAAGGTATTTAACTTGAAATATGTTAAATCTGGAAGAAAAAGGAAAAAAAAGGCATGTTTATTTTCCCACTGAATATATATAGAAGGTGTATGATGATTTGTGTCTACGGTTTATTTTCCCCTTTTAATTGTATTTCTTCTTCTATCTCTATATCTGATTGTATTGTCTTGTTATAATCTGCTGTGCAGCTAATTTCTTTAGGATAAGGAGTGCAATTGCTTTTGGTGCTCAGCGGCTAGTGAGCTTGCTGGATTGTTCAGAAGATAATCTAATAGCTGAATTTGATTTCTTTTTCAAAAACACATGGAATAGAAATGGGAATGGTTACTGGAGTGATTCACGCACCTATAATCTTTACGTAAGATATAATAATGCTGGAAAGTCAACACATCAGAAATCTGAGGTTGAGGAGGAGGTTCATGGTATTTCCCAAAATCCTGCTAACCATTTGAAAGAATCAAAACAAATACTTGGAACCTCTGATGTATCTACTGTTTCTTTAGAGACTAATGACATCCCCACTGGCACAATGACCTCCCATATAGTGCACACAAGTTCCATGTATAATGCAGATAGTGAAGTTCCAACTCAACATTTGAATACTCTAGCATCAGAAACAAAAAGTGGACAGATCAACTCTGCTTCTTCAATTACCATGGCATCCAGTTCAATATCTGAGGTTTTAGACAAAGACAGTATCCAAGAAGCAGTGAGTGTGAAATCAAGTAATGCATCTTCTCCACCATCACCACATGGTTTAGCTTCAGGATATAGACATGCAGACTCATTAGTTGAGCTTCCTGTAAATGCCCCTTCTCTTGAGTCTCAGAATATGCCTCACTCTCAGGATTTAGTTTCATTTAGTGAACCGGTTGATCCCAATGTGGGAGTAGCTCATTTAGATCATGAAAATCAAATGGCTACTAAAAGTGGTTCCAGCTCTGTTAATTCACCATGCAAGACTGATTCTGGAAGTGACTCACTAAAAGAGGATATGGAAACCACTGAACAAGATGGTTTGACCAGAGAAAATGTTAGGGATGATCCACCTGAAGGACCAACCTTCCTTCGTCTAGTTTCTCAAAGATCTTCGATGACTTCTCAACCTGAAGATTTCAATTGCCAATTAACTGCAGGCAGTGTCATTGGTGAGAGAAAAACTTCTGAAACTCTAGCTTCATACCTTCAGGCTCTTCAATTAGGAAGTAATATCCAAAAGCTAAAGCCTATGTCTGGTTCATCAATTCCTGACACTCCTACTGTTGTTGGTCCTACTTCAAGCCAGGGAGCTCTTGATAAGCAAAAAAGGTTGTTACCATTGGCATTGGATTGCCCTGGATCTAGAACACAATTTCCATTCCCATTGTACAATGTTCCTACTGAGACTCGAACTACTTACATGGACGCTGAGCTAGCTAATCTTCATGCACGTGAGTCAAGGGTCATTTTGGATCGTACTCAGAGACTCAAACAGTCAGATATTTTCCATGCTGGCCATATCAGACATGATGCAACTAGGGAGTATTTTGTAAGACACAGGTTTGATATTTTGAATGGTGATTTTGCAGGATATTGGTTGAATCTACAATATGGAAGAATTTGTCAAAATTTAGAATCAGAGGGGCCTTTACTTTATCCTCACCCTGTTGTACCGCCAAAGTATTTAATGGGAAAATTTCTTTGGCATAGGAGAGGTTCAGAATACATGAACCTTAGGGCTCATGGTGCTCCCCTTGTTCCTGAGATGGAAAGAGAATTTTTTCATGGCTTGCATGCAGGTGTTGATCAACCATTTTCCTTATGGCTTCCAAGAATTACTCCTGGAACAGGGACTTACATTCCAAACCCAATCAGTTATCACTAGGTTAGTTAATATCTATACCACCCATCAAGGCTATTTATTGTGATTTTTGATGGTTCAATCAAACTATAAAAAGTCTAAATGCCACATGAAGGTCTAGTTAGTCACAAAGGTTTGATTATGTCTTATGAGGGGAAAATGTTGATTGTAAGATTTTGGTCTTAAAATATTTTATATAGAGCATATTATTATGTATGTAATATTTGAATTTTCTGCAGAGATATTACAATAAAAATATTCATGACAAAGATCAGATTGTGGACAATCACGAAAGGAAGTATAATCATGGTGAAAGGGAACCACGAAAGGAAGTATAATCATGGTGAAAGGGAACGAAATAGGTCTTTTCGCCGTAGCCGGCGTTCCCGCCGGAGCCAGTTTTTTTTAAAGGAAGTTAGGAGGAGAGGTACATGGTTCTTTCTCTAAGGCCAACGGGCCAAATGACTTTCATCCACCACCAATAATTATTAGTCCTAGAGAGATTTGTCACTAACCTTTTTTCCAATAAAATTTTATGATGTATCCATATGATATGACATACATACACACACATATATATAAGGCATGATTATAATGAGTGGCTTGTGTTTGCTTCTCTTGGACCACTTCTCAGGTAAAAATAAAGCATCACATCAAGGTGAAAGCTCACATAGAGCTGCTAACGAGCTGGCAAATTCTCAAAGAGTTCTTAGAGATTTTTATCCTCTTCAACAACCCTCTAAACTCGATTTCCTCAGGTAATGCTTTATTTTATTTTATTTTATTTCCTTTTCTTTTCTTTACTTCTTTTCCCCCACTATAGTGCTTATCTAATATCCCTTTCATAAATGGTAGATACAGTGAATTTAATTTGAGAGCAAACAGAAAATCTAGTTTTTGGAGTTTCATTGATGTTGCTTGCTTCATTTCATATCCTGTATTACATAGAAAAAAGATTGGATGCTCAATTCAAGCTTATAAAACTAACTAATCTCAAGTAGGTTGCCTTGATTTGTGCTTCATCAGCTCAATCAAATAAGTGACAAAATAATATACCATGTGATGTGAGTATAGGTTATAGCCACCAATTATTGGTTAGGATCCTGAGCAAGTGGCCTTTGACATATTGCTTATTATCAGTTACATAAATGATTTTGTCTTACCATCTTATTTGAATTTTGTTGGATCGTTTCTGATATTTTTTTTGTAATCAACAGGATTCTGCAAGGTTGACACCATGTCAATCAATCAACAGAGATGTTGATTACCTATTGTTTTCTAGACCAGAAACATGTTACTGACCAGTGCCCCTTTGTACAAAGGAAAACAGTGTAATAGTAGTAAAAATACTTTTATATACTTCCTATAGGTGTGCCATTTTAGGATGGCAAGGAGAAGGATTCAGCAGGTGAGAAGAAATTATGTGTTACTTCAATTTGACATCCCCAGTGTCTTGGGGCGACTTTTTCAGTATGAAGATTAATACATATTGGAGTTTATTTCCTTGTAGGTTCTTATTATGTCCTTTAGTGTATAAGTTTTCTTGTTCCCTTGTTTGATATTATAAATGCCTTCATGCATGTGAGATTCTGCTTTTACTGCTTTTAAAATTTTACTTAGAAGATAACTCTAGATGAGAATTTTAAACTTTCTTGGAACCTTCTTACAAGCTGGAAATATACAAGGTTATTTTACAAACCAACCAGTTGAACGAAATTAACAACTACCCCCCTTTTCCAAATTCATTGTGGGATGTGGTAACTATGTGCACTGCAAAACTCTCACTCTGGTGATCTATGCCTTATCCAAAATTTAAAGGCCTGCTTGAGTAAGAGGTTTTCCTCCATTTTGCCAGCCGTGACAAGAAGACTAATACTTCTGATGGGTCACGCAAAGAGTACAAAGCATTTGTTTCTCTTGGAACTGAAGTCACTATAATTGGAGAACCTTGCCCTCTACTCTGTATGGCCTGCAAAAATTTGACAAAAGCCGTATAACTATCAACTCGGAATAATATGTATATAAGTAATAAGTGTGTTGGTGTGCATGCTACAGAGAGTAAAGTGATGGAAATTTTCTGCTAGAGATATTTATTGGCATACTAAACTCAATCATCTACAAAGATCAAGCACTAAATTTCCCTCCTGTAAGAAACCAAGAAACCTATTTTAATTAACTCTCCTATCTCTCCAATTAAAAGCTAACAACTTAGCATAAAAAAATATCATGAGAGAAGATTTTACCAATTAAGAAAGAGAGAAAATATTTTACTAACTTGAGAAGGTAGGAAAGAAAAAGGAAAATGGAGGCAGAAGATTTCATTTAGCAAGAAACAGTTTATTTTGAGTGTGTATAAATGTTGTTTCTCCTAAAAACAAAAGTTAATGAGGTGTATGAATGATTTTTTTTTCTCCCCACCTTTCAACCATGGTTTCTGATCGAATTTTTTACTATATAGTGTATAGAACTAATTAATGAGTTGAAGGAACGAGAAATATAAAAGGAAATGGCCCTGTGTAATTTGCTTATAATTTTTTTCTCCCCACCTTTCTACTATGGTTGTTTTATTTCTATCGCACTTTTATTTTCTTTTTTATTATATTAAATTATTTTCACTAATTATTCGTTCATATAATTTATTTTATTATAAGATTAATTTTTTTAATGAACCACGTTAGACAGTCGTGCTCTTACCATTTTTTTCTTTTTTTCTCATACATTAATTTTCTTTTTTATTATTATATTAAAACATATTCTCTTAATATATAAGTATTTATGATAGTTAATATTTTATCTCGTGCACGAACAACATAAAATTATTATACCATCAATTTACCTATGTCGGGTCACCTATTAGTTTCTCCTAAAAACAAAAGTTAATGAGGTGTATAAATATTTTTTTTTTCTCCCCACCTTTCAACCATGGTTTCTTTAAACCCCAACTAAACGATTTTCCTGCGATTGGTAGAACCGCAGGAAAATCGAGCGTAGTAAAGAGGTTACCTGTGGTGTAAGGTACCGCTGGTAAATCACGGGAGCAAACTGGGGTTATCAAACCACTGGTAATTACCTGGGGTTTCAGACCCCAGGAAAGTACTCGGGGTTCGTAACCTGGGGTTTAAAACCCCAGCCAAGTACCTATAAAAGAAGTCACATCAGCAAAAGGAGTCGCATCTCCTTCTTTTCATATGTGGGCTGCTGCCATCCCCATGATACACTCAATAAGCTGTCCAGTTGTCATTCGAGAAGGAATAGTATGTGGATTGACAATAATATTAGGGATGATGCCTTAATAACAGAATAATTTTCTAGCCTAAAAAGAAATAAGTATAACAAAGCTATATAAGTGACAAACCAGAATTATAACAGATTGCATAGCAGAATCATTAACCAGATTTATAGATTGTAAAGCAAAATTATAAAAGATACATGCTTATAAAATATATATCAAATATCAGATTTGAATCCCTATGGAATATATATGCAAGCAATCCAAGACACATGTAATTGGGAGTTCCTACCACCTGCATAGAAACATTATAGCAATTATTAAAATGTGAAGAAAGAATTTACAATTCCAGCAGGAAGTTGATGGAAATAAAGATGCTCCATAATTTTCTAGCCTTAAAAGAAATAAGTATAACAAAGCTATATAAGTGACAAACCAGAATTATAACAGATTGCATAGCAGAATCATTAACCAGATTTATAGATTGTAAAGCAAAATTATAAAAGATACATGCTTATAAAATATATACCTAGTGACCAAATATCAGATTTGAATCCCTATGGAATATATATGCAAGCAATCCAAGACACATGTAATTGGGAGTTCCTACCACCTGCATAGAAACATTATAGCAATTATTAAAATGTGAAGAAAGAATTTACGATTCCAGCAGGAAGTTGATGGAAATAAAGATGCTCCATGGCTCTTGTAGTGACCAATGGCTTTTGAGGATAATATAATACATAGGCCAAGGAAATAGCTTGATACCAAAGTTCTAATAGATTTTTGCATCAGAACTGAATTTAGTTTTTAATATAGCGATGAAAACATATATCTTCTAAATTTTCTAAGTATATACGAAAGGTATTTTCTAAGTATAAAAAAGGCATTTGTTTTAAAACAAAAAAAAGACATTTGTTACATGAAAACCAATAAGTCATGTAACAACGTTTGTACTATAAACCAATAAGTAACTAAATACAAAATGTTAAATTGGCATTTGTTACGTGTTAACCAAGAAGTTGGTTACATCTCCAATACTAATTCTCACCTTTTCATATTTGCATCAGTTTTTTTTACTAAATTGGAAACATATGCCAAAAACAGAGAATTATCCTCTTTAAAAAAATTAGCAAGCAAACTTAATACTAATTAAAGCAATTAGAACAAGTGACAAAAATATGCAGTGAAGGCATGGAACCAATTCACCTGACCAAGTAAATGACCCCTCACCTCACCCGCAGAGTATTTAGTCAATTTCCACATTCATCTAGTACTGGTACACAAAAGAAACTTTAGAGAGGTGGTATCAAGCATGTGCTATGTAGCACGCATAGAGACAGCTCAAGTGGAAATTTAGACAGCTCAAGCATGATCTCTAATACATGATGGCCAAACAACAAAATACCTGTGACAGCTTCTTCAGCAACATTAGCATGCTGCTTTATCAAGTCTTCTTTGACACTAATGTTTAAGAGAGCAGTGGCTAATTTCTCTGTTTGAGTCTTCACATCTTTTCTTCAAACTGTTTTTATCTCACTATTTTCTTCAAACATGGTAGCAGAGGTGGTGAAGAATGAAGAACGTATGAATATGAAATTCACAGGTAAAAGTCATGCGAAGCCTAACAAGAAAATTGGGAAGAACGAGTGTCAACTGGTCTCGTTTGATCTTCCCTACCTAGCTTTCTACTATAACCAGAAGCTATTTTTTTACAAAGGGGATGCACAGGCCCTTGTTAGCAGTTCAGGTAATTTAATTAGTTCAAATGTGCAGTTATAGTCTTTTTTTAATCACTATGTCCTTAATTAGTTCAAATTTTAGCTTTCCTCCATATCTTCTTCATCTCCTTCTACAGAGACTATAACTTTCACTTCCAAAAAGGGCCACTACCCTCAAAATTCACTACATCACAAACACAACTATAATAATATATGGCTTGTACTCTATCAGCCTTGCCTCTACCTCTCTGATAATGCTACTGACATGAGTTGTATACAATATATGAAGAAGATAAAGTAGTTTTATCATACCTGTCCAACTATTTGTCGCCCAAACACCTTCCCAAATTTTGGAGCATCTGGAAGGGTGATTCCTCAGAAGATATCTACCTTCCAAAGAGAAAGAGCATAAAGATATAAGGCTGAATTATAGGAAATATAGCCCCTTACTACTTACTATCAAAGATAAACTAGGATAACCATATCTGATTAGTTTCTTTATCCTTCTCTAGTTGCATATATCTATTACATGGGTTACACACTCTTTTTCTAAAGTTCAAGACAAATACGTACTATGCTGGAGACCAAATGACAAATTGATGAATAATCAAAGCAACCTTGTGGTTGGGATGGGGAGGAACATTTCCTTTAAAATAAATTTGTTAATCTCGCCCACCTTCCCCGCTATCATATTCAAATAAAGCCAGAAGGTAATGATGGAGAAAAGCAATCTGATAAATCTATAATAAATCTATGTAATCATATAAATCTAAAAACTATAATGAGGAAGAAAAAGAGAACTAAACGAAGACAGAAAGAGGGCAAATAGCAGATGTTACCCGAGAGAGAGAGCTGGAGATTCTTGGTGAAGAGGTGCACGCCGGAGATGGAGAAGAAAACCTCACGCCGCTGGCCGGAGAAGAGCCGTGCGCCGCTGGCCGGAGAAGAGAACCGTGCGCCGTTGGCCGGAGATAAGAATCGCACGCCTCCAAATTGCAAGCAGAGAAAATGAAACCCCGACTAATGTTTTTTTAAAATTTCTATAATTATATTTTAAAATCGTAAAAAAATTCGAGAGGACTTTAAAAATAGTTGCAGACATGAGGAGATGGAGTAAAATCTTACTCGCGGTTAAAGAGCCCCAGGTAACTGGAGCACTCAAAGACGGTTTTCTTCACAAAAAGCCCACTTAGGTGGGGTTAGGATAACCCTGACTAAATAACCCCAGTTAATCAGCGTTTTTTTTTGTAGTAGTGTATAGAACTAATATATGAGTTGAAGGAACGAGAAATATAAAAGGAAATGGCCCTATGTAATTTGTTGACCTCTCGAATTGCAGGCAAAAACTTCTTCGCAGGTTGAAAGGGAACTTTGTTGCCCTAAAATTAAAAATATTTGCATTAAAGATTCAAGCAATAGTGATTGACAATGACATAAAATTTAAGAAAATACAAAACAGTGGCCATATCAATTGGTTTATGACTCTATTCAGTGATTGCAACAAGCAAATTAAGCTAGTAAAACACAAGCAAACAAATTAGTGTTATTATTTTAATTTTTTTTATCATCACAAAAACACATACAATTAAAAAGGGTTCAACATTACTGGTAGCATGGTACTCACATTTGCTTGAAGGACAATGTCAAAATTCTTGCCTTCAGAAGATCTAACTGGCATTGATGGTGCCAATATGTCCATCCCATTATGTGAGATACAAAAAAAAAACATTTGAAAAAAAAAAGAATTAAAGGAATAAATAAAAATAATAATAAGGAAACTCTTGAGACTGAATAAATAAAAATAATATTGAAGTTGCTAAATGTGACACCCTTCTACCACAATCTCTAATACAATCAATAACTCAAAATATAAAGAAAAATTGTAGCCCACAACGAGTAAAAAGGTTCACATCTCTCTCTTAAAACGTCATTTAATCCAAAGACAACTCGATTTAAATAGAAAGTAAAGTCAACGGTTCAAAAGCTAAAACATCAAAATACCAACATCTCTTAAAAATCTCACTTGGCCATGTAAGACACTTAAAACAGTTTTCCTCAATCTCTACTCAATAACATGAATAAAAGTAAACTCCTAATACTAATCCCTGAATGTCACAAGTATCAGAGTGAGACCCCTTCCTTTCAGTACTCGACACACTGTGTGCCATCTTCATCACCTATAAAATAACCACAGAGTGTACGGTGAGGAAAAGAACACATACTCATAAATGCAATGTCGAAGGCTACCCTGTCCCCACCCAACACATAATCATCATCAATAATCTCACCACATAATCATCATCAATAATCTCACCACATAATCATCATCAATAATCGCATTCCACACTCTTTACACTTTACACATATAAGTTTCTCATAAATATAAATTCACATTCTACACAATCATAAAATGCCATGTATGCTCACTCTATGCTCATGCACAAAAACTCTTCCTAAGAATCATGATTCGGAACTCCGCACAATGGGCGCACCTCATCAATCCTCTTAGTTGTTACCAATGATGGCCCTATCGTTAACGACCACTTGGCAGATAGGTTGCACAATTATACACCCCCCTTGGTCCTGTGCAAAGACATTCGCCCCCTGTCATCATCACCCACCTCTATTGGGCTAGATGACTAGCATCAAGAACAACACTCCCCCTTGGAGTCATGCATCGAATGCTTGCACCCCCTCGATGGGCCCGTGCAAGACGCCCGCCCTCTGTCATCGTCCCCCACCCCTTAAGGGTTAGATGACTCGCATGGTAAAAAAAATAAATGCATCGAATGTCTCCCATCATGGTCGTCACTCAACTCGTTGTCCCCCCTTGGGACTTGGGTATATGCTAGCCACGTTTGGCTTATGCATCACACACATCTCATATCTCAATGTTATGCTCAATGCAATCATCATCATACATCATATCTCTCACATAATCTCTATGCACAATGCATAATCATCAATTCACATATATCTCATACAATCTCTATGCTCAATACATCATCATCAATTCACATATATCTCATACAATCACTATACTTAATACATCATCATCAATTCACATATATCTCATACAATCTCTATGCTCAATACATTATCATCAATTCACATATATCTCAAACAATCTCTATTACTCTATCACTTCACATCACATCACATCACATCACAATATCATAAACATAGAACATCACATAAGATACTTACGCCACCATACTCATGCCACAATATATACACTTTATACATCTAATTAATCTATCAATTCCACAAATAATTCACATAATTATCAACAAATAACTAAAGGATCACAACACCACTTAAACAACAATATCTCATACAATCTCTATATTCAATACATCATCATCAATTCACATATATCTCATACAATCTCTATTATTATAATCACACCACATCACATAACAATTATTATAAACATAGGATATCGCATAAGATCTCCATTCACATAGGATCTCCATTCTATCTTATTAACGGTAAAAGTAGAAAAATCATAATTAATATTATCTTGAACTTCTAAATAAGACAAATAAATAGAAATGAAAAATTCTTCAAATGGGACAGATAAATAGGAATAGATGCAGTAAAATAAATAATGACTTTAATGAGTATGTGCTAAATGTAAAAAAGTTTTACATTGTAATATAATGATGTATTGTTGCGTCATTTAATTAATAAGATCGACATCTCAAATTTTCACATCATTTAATTAATAAGACATCTCATATGTAAACCTTTTCACGTTAACAATATTTACCATTAAATTCATAAATATTCCTCATAACAATTTATGTAATACATATAGTATATATATATCGGTTTTTCTAACCTGTGCAATATTACACGAGTTAATAAATTAAAAGTGGAAAGATTTTATTGAAATTACAATTACCACAACATCCAATGCATTGGTAATATGAAAGTTATATTTTCCAATAAAATCTTTCCACTTTTGATTTATTAAAATGTGCAACATTACACAGGTTAGAAAAAATGTATATATCTATTGCATTTAATATAGTATTAATCACACATTAAATGAATTGCAATAAATACTACTTATATCATTATATATAATTACACATTAAATGAATTGCAATAAGCATTACTCTTATATAATTATATATTATATATTTAATAAAAAGAGCATTTAATAGATTGTTGAAAGTTGACTTCTTTATTCCATAAATTTTTACGATAAAGGGATGGTGCCCCATACCAAGAGAGAGAAAGCCTTTAGGGTCAAAGAACATTTACAAAGGACTTAATTACATTTAATAAAAAAAGCGTACTTTATATATTTAATTAAAAGAGCATTAAATTGATTGTTAAAAGTGGACTTTATTGTATTCCACTCCGGTCTCAAATATAAGCAACTCAAATTCAATTTTGTTGGTCTTAAATATAAGCAAAAGCTAACCACTTTCACCTTATTAAATAGGGGTGGAATCGGGTTGGGTTGGATCGGGTTTGAGGTGATATCAAGTCCGAACCGATAGAATGGTGGTTGTAACGTCCTAATTTCTCAACTCTAGAATAGTGTCCGTTGGAAACACCATTCCTGAATTTCTGAAATTATTTCGTTCAATTTCAATATCGTCAAACAGAAGCTTAGGCTTTCCAACGATTTGCTTAAGCTGTTACTAATACATACATCACAAATTCATACATATTGCAAATCTTAATTAAACTTAGGGAAAGAACCTACACTTGGAGTGGTGTGGTTCATGAAATTCATACCGGAAATCCAGTAGAGTCTCCCCTAAAAACTGGATATTACCAATTTCAAGTTCAACCTGAATTCACTAATATCATAATAGGGCCTCCGTGGCCAGAACAGAATATACATACACATATACATCATTATTTATTCACCTTTCATTACATATGAACTAATTCAACTAAATGAGTCTTCTACTGGAAGTACTACTCCGCTTCACCATTTCTTTCCCTGCTTTATCATCACCTGGGATCACCTGCACAACTAGAGTATATCCCCGAAACGTGGGGTGAGACTACGTCCCAGTGAGCATGATAATAATGTGTGCATGTGTGGGGAGGCAAAACACACGGAAACTACAATATAGCAAAGATGAACCGTTCCTAAAACACTCAGAATGTAAGTACAAGACATGTAGCATCAATCATTCAATGGCAATCATAAGTAGAATGATAATCCTAGAGAATCATGTCCATGCAACAATAGATTAACTGATAACTACTCAATCATATTCATCACAAAGGATTCATCAAACATAATCATGATAACATGGAAAATTAACATTAATTCTGAAATACTGAATTCTGTACCATGGATTTTAACCTTTTCCTTAGGCTAGACTGAGCTCAGACTAACAGGAACCGTCGTCCCTGAAGACCGGAAGACCTTACCTAAACCTTTACCAAGGCCATAAAGACCCAAACCTTTGCCAAGGGCCAAAGACCCCAATCATATCTTTATACATGAAACATACTTGAATTGAATATTATCATCATATACATGCCATTTATGAATGAAATTCATAAGGTAATCTAAATCATTCCATTTCAAAACCTTAATTTCAACTAGAGCAATTAATAGAGTAATAATCATTTTCCATGAACATGATGGGGTAAAAACATGCACAAGAATCATGGAATACATAAACATAAGCAATTATATGCATAATTACATCTCAAACCTTCATCCTCATGAAAACCCCCAATTTTCTCTAACCTAGGGTTTGCATTTCAAAGAATACATCCAAATCAACAACCCTAGCTTTCTCTAATCAACAATAACCATGAATTTAAGCAAGGGAAGGTAGAATAGGGATCATACAAGGGAATTTTCATAACAAATAAGCAAGTGAGTGAATCACACTCACCTTAGGGAAGGAAATAGAGGCGGATGAGAGGTGGAGAGGGGAAATCCCAAGCTCCCCAAGTGGTTGGGAACCTTAAAAATGCTCCATGATCTTCCATTTCTTCCTCCTTCAAGCTCCCAAGCTTCCTCTCTCTCTAGAACTCTCTCTCCCTCTCTCTAGAAACCAATGTTTTTAAAACCGGACCGGTCATTGAACCGGTCTAGCCACCGGTTCAAGGTTCAATGGTCAGACCGTGGTCGAACCGTGGTCGGACCGGTACTAAATAAAATAATTATTTTTTTATTATTTTACATAGTATATTAAAATTTAAATAGAAAAAAAATGAGCACAGTATGTGGTAAAATAGTACCGTACAATAAAAGACACCCATGAAGTTAGATTTAACACCAAATACCTCATTTTCCAAATCATCTTTAAATAGAGAATCAATTTGATGAAATCTGCATCAATAGCTAGCTCCCTCACATGGTTAATTTGATGACATCACCATCAATAGCTAGCTCCCTCTATTGAACTCGATTGCAAGATAACAGTAATCATGCCAACTATTATTAATTGGTTGCATATATTGCAACCATTCTACCCTTGTATAATAAATAAAAGTATCAAGCAATTGGTTAGAGAACCTGCACAGGCTGGGCATAATCTCTGGTGGCCATTTGGAGAAGCAAAACCATATTTTGTGTAGTGCAGGCGCTGGACAATGAAGGCACAACTGTGCAGGTGCAGAAACGGACTCTTCCAGAATAGGGGTACGGCTGGGCACGAACAGAAACGTCGCAGGACGAGGCATAGGTTGGACGGCAGCGTGGAAGAGCAGCAGGAACGCGCGAACAAGCAGAAGAAACGTGTGAATCTTCGCACTGTGCGCCACGGAAGTGCGGAACTGAAATGTGACGGCAGCAGCTGGATGGCAGTGTGGGCAGTGGTTTTCACAGGGCGGCCGAGAGAGAAAGCAAGAAGAAAGGTTTCCAGTGTAGGTCTTGAGTTCAGTCTCTTGAGTAGCAGGGGGTTTGGTGTTTCAAAGCTGGTTTTTTCTAAAAAAAATAGTAAAATGACGTAGTTTTGTCAATTTCCTCTGAACCGTTGATAACCGTTGAACCACCGGTTTTGGACCGGTTCACCGGTTCGTGACCGGTTTTCCCGGTTCTTTGCCCCTCCGGTTCTCAGGTTCTGTTGAACCGGTCCTACCACCGGTTACCGGTCCGACCGGTCGAACCGGCCGGTCCGGTCCGGTTCTGATAACCATGCTAGAAACCCTAGGAAACCAAGGAAAAATAAAGGGAGAGAGTGAAACCCTCTGTTTTTAAAAACTGAGTTCGCGAATTTTTGCTCAAGTGAATCAAATTCGCTTGAGCGAAAATGACCCAAGAAAAGTACCCTCTATGGACGATTTTCGCTCAAGCGAATTATTTTCGCTTGAGCGAGTATGAGTCTATTTTGGGAGTTCAAATGAGCTCGGAACCCTATCATATAACCTATCAAACTGAAGCCCCGAAAGTTAGCTTTCTAATGGAAGTGGAATCACCTTAATTGGACACCTACAACTCTAGATATTCTCAATTTAGTGAGAAAAGGTCATAGGGTTTAAAACTCAAAATTGCTTTTGTAGTCTAAGTCTTGTTTCCTCACTTCCTAAACCATTTTCCTTGCTTGTTTTACACCTAATTACTTATCTAAATCTTACCTTAATTAAGAAAATCCCTAAATACTCTTTTCTTGGCTATTACTCATTCATATCCTTATTCTAATCTCTTCTAACTCATCTTAAATCTTAAGTACCAGATTGTTACTTGAACAAGGACTCTAACACCTATATTTCTTAATTTAGCTCCTCCTAATTCTCACCTACTCCGTCATTCCTATTTTCCCTTTGCTAAAACACATTCCTATCTTAGTTACTCTCTTAAATATACCCTTTTAATGCCTATAAATTCTCATTATCCTCATAATCTTACTCAAAATCCTCCCTCTTTCCCCAACTTCTCACTCCCTTTCTAACTTACCTTTAGTTGATTTTGGGTCCTATTTTTCCGGGATGTTACAGTGGTGGGTTGGGTTGGGTTGGTTCGGGTTGAGTTGGGTCATCGGGTCATGAACATATTTTCTTTTAAAAAAGTGGAAGGTGAAATTAAATTAAAATATAAATGAAAAAAGAAAAGAAATAGTGAAAAATAAATTGAGAGGAGCAAATAAAATATGATTTAGGGGACTACCTCTGTTTGTGTTGCTGCTGTGCCTATTTTTGTTCTCTCGCATAAAAATGAGATAAGATTAGGACTTCTTTTTCTGGTTTGGTTCGGGTTGGGTCTATCGGGTTCAACATAGGCAAACCCGATACCCGAACCGAACCGAACCAGATCGGGTTTTGAAAGAAAATGTCTAAATCGAACCGAATACCCGAATCGAACTGTTAAATATCTTCGGGTTAGGTTGGATCCGTTGAGTTCGTGGGTTGGGTCGAACCCGCTTACACCCCTATTAAAATGTTAGTATCACCATAATACCCTTATTTAATTTATCTTTCCTTTTCAATGACCTATTTTGCAATAATTATTAGGAATGATGGTTTAGTAAAAGCAGTTCACTTTTTATATGAGTTGGATAAAATTTATTGAGGTTAACTAATATTCTTAATTAGCGTGAATTAGTTAACTTTTGCTTATATTCAAGACCAGAGTAGTATATGTTTGCTATTACCAAAAATAAAAAACTAAAAAATAAATATAAAAATGATCATCATTGCATTTAATATAGTATTAATCACATATTAAATGAATTGCAATAAATACTACTTATATCATTATTATATATAATTACAAATTAAATGAATTGCAATAAGTATTACTCTTATAAAATTATAAATTACACAATCCGTTTCTTTTTATATGTCGTTTAAGGTTTTTGCACAAGGATTAAGAAATGCAATAACAATGTTTTTAAGCCTCTTTTTTTTCATAGATACCATTTCTCTTTCTTTCATTAATGCAACTAATATTTCTCTTTTCTTAATAACTATGCATAAACGCCATGTGTTTTTGTTCACATGGTTTACCTCTTACCATCAATTTTTTTGTTGGAAACATAAAAAATACATTTATTGAAACTTTGAACTCTTAAAACATTTATGATATAACTTTATAATAAATATTTAAAATAAAAATAATAAGATTACAATAGGGGTAAAATAATAAGATTGCATTGATATTTGAAAATGACATTTATTTAGAAATAAATTTAAGACCGTAAAATGACAATTAAAAAGAACCGGAGGGAGTCAATATTTAATAAAGAGAGCATTAAATTGATTATTAAAAGTGGACTTCATTTACCAAAAAATAAAAAACTAAAAAATAAATATAAAAATTCTCATCATTGCATTTAATCTAAAATAAATTTAAATTACCTACAAATTAAACTCTTTGAAAATAAAATGTGATACCAAATTTTATCACGAGATGCGTTGGAGTGGGGTTGTTTCAACTTAATAAGTTGTCGTGAGTTCGAGCCATGGATATATAGTTGTGATCATATACCAAACAAAAAATAAGAAATTTTTTGTTTATTTATAATTATATAAACTAATTAAAAAAAATTCTAGCTATAGTAATATACTTCGGAAAAAGCGTAATGGTCAAGTAGGGTGTCGAAAAATAAACAAAGTGAAGATAAGATAAAAGATTAAATAAATATTTTCTCTCTGTAGTAATAAATAAGAGAGCTATAGAATAAATAAGGAAAAAAATATTTTCATGATGAAATAATTAAATTTATAAAATCAATATGGAAAGTTAAATATTAGATTATATATTAAATGATATAATTACTAAAGGGTTGTGACTCAGTTGGCAACGCAGGCTCAGATTGTGGGAAGAGCTCTTGGGTTCGATCCCCATTAAACATACTCTTCGGGAGGGGTGTGGAGCCTTAACTGTGACTAAGCCCTGAACAGGATTGCCACTGGTAATAGAGGATACATGTGATTAATACCAAAAAGTAAAGGCTTTAAATATAATTAAACAAAAAGTAAAGGCTTTAAATACTCTTTAAATACTCTCACGACTTGTATCTATTTGGTTACAGTTGAATAGAATTGATTCTAAAATCAATTATTAAAAATGAGCAATGCAAATTTTATGTTGGAAGAAAGTAATTTCAAATCAATTTTGGTGGAAAAGAGTCGATTCGTCCAACTCCTTGGTAGGATTTTAAATTACTTGACATTTATGAATGGTCTATTTTTTGTTTTTATATTTGAAAAATTATATTTTAATATTTTTTACATAACAAAATTCCTTTTTTAGTTTTTAATTTTTTCCTCATAGTATTTATCCATCCAGTAAGTAAAATAATAGTTTTCTATATCGCTAGGCATTAACGGGACCCTTTTAATAATATATTTTTCATACATATGAATCATATATGGTTGAGAAAGTCAAACCCTTTCCACTTAAAACAACATGTAAAAATAATTTTTTATTGAGAAATTATTTTTTATAACACTTCTATACAATTACGAAATAGATAAGAACAAAGAGAAAGAAATATAAAATATAATGAGAGATATTATAAAGATAGAAAACAATTATTATATAAATTGTTTTATATAGTAGGATTTTCTATTTAAATAAATGAAACAGAATGTATACACGGTGCAAAGTACGGGGGTTTGACTCTGTGACATCGTTATCTGTGTCTGAAAGCGAAACAGAAACTGAAATTCTCTCTCTCACTCCCTCACTCAGACACTTCCTCACTCACATGCAACTATTTCTACTTCATTCTCATTTACCACTCAAATTCTTCTCACTTTTCTGCTTCTTCTCCTCCTCCTCTTCAACCACGTACGTTTCATGTGTCTCTTCTCCTTTTCTTTTCGTGTTGGAATTTACTGTTATTTCTCTGCAGCTTCACAAAACATCCAAAGATGTTTTAGTTTGGATTTTTTTCTTTCGATCAATGGTTCCGTTGTTTTTCGCTTTTTTCACCTGATTTTTTGTGATGCTTAAATCAATTGTTTTTCTTGTTTTTTACCAGTGGTGTGGTTTGGTTGTTGACCACGTTGTTGGACAGAGGAAAAGAAAAACGAAAAAAGATTGAAAATTCTGGGTCTGAGTATCAATTTTATTTAACAAGAGTCTGAGTTTTTATAGCTTTATTATAACCAGGAAATGAATGATGTGTGTTGGGTTTTATCTTTTCTTTTCTTCATCGTTAATCTTTATTATAACCAGGAGCGATTTGCTGATGATTAGGCTGTTATAAAACGGTGTTAGACTCTCTGTGTAACTTTGTGCAGGTATTATTGCTCTTTTTAATTTATATATTAATGTAGCGTCATTGTAATGAAATCGTTTCTGGTTCAAGAATGGTGATTATTTAACACTCAGAACGGTGTATATGCACCAGAAGTCAAGAGAAAGATATGATCGGTTTATAGCTAGCTTCTGGAATTGCTTGATTTTGAGACTAATTTATATAATCTTGCCAAGTGTCTATCTTACTTTCCCTGTTCATAATTAAGTAGATACTGTGATCGGGAAGACGAACCATGGTGAGGGACTTCATTCCAAATGGTCTCTTGCTTAATAAATCAACCCTAGTTGGTAAGGTTCTTGACCGAGACAGATGGTCTCAAATTGAAGCTAGAGTTGCAGAGCTTCTTTCATGTATTCAGCCTAGCCCTTCCTCAGAATTACGTCAAAAGGATGTGGTAGCTTACCTGCAAAAACTCCTCATAAACTATATCCCTTGCCAGGTACCAAAACTCTCTGCTTCATCCATCGTTTCCTTAATTTGTCAATTATTTCAATTTAAGTGATGCATTCCCTTGTATGATTTGTTATGGCTATTATCAAATAATAACTAATGCTACTTTATTTTGTCAGTGCAATTTTAATTAATTAACATTCTGGTGATCAAAGCTAATACTTGTGGATTGAAATCTTAGGGCTTTATTGATGTGTTTTTTTTGTTGGTACCACGCACAGGTATTTACATTTGGGTCTGTTCCACTGAAGACTTACTTACCTGATGGCGACATTGATCTAACAACATTCGTTGACAAACAATTTTTGAAAGACAATATGATCCCTGAGGTATTGGATATTTTAAAACATGAAGAGAACAACGAGGTTGCTCAATTTCATGTGAAAGAGGTTTGGTATATCCAGACAGAGGTACGTATGTACGTGCTTAGCTTCATAATTATAACTTGGATTCCAATGCATTTTCCTATTTGCCAATCATCCATCTATCCTATTATACATTATATAAAAGCTAAATGACTACTTTTTATTTTTCCAATAATTAATCTATCTATTAACTCAGTTTTTTTTGCAATTGAATAAAAAGAGAAGAAATAGAAGAAAGAATTGGGGAAGAGGAAAAAGAAGTGCAAACAAAGGATAACATTTGCTTCTCCTGTTAGAGAAGCCTTTAAAATAAAAAAAAATTTCATTTTTTTGGTTTATAAAAAATATAGTGCGTTTCATTTTTTGCCTCTTAAAAAAATAATCTTTGAATTTGAAGACTATTACTATTTTTGGGTTTCTTAAAAAATCACTATGTCTTTTTTGAGTTGGGAAATGAGCCTTTAAAGTGTGGTTATGAAAGAATCACACTCTTAAACTATTGGAGTCCAAAGGGTTAAATCATAACCTCACTCTTAGTATAGGTACCAAGAGTGCTATTGTCATTTAATTGCACTCCAATGGTTGAGCCTAAAACCTTCTCCCTTGTGTGAAGGTACACTAGATACCTAAATTCCCTATCACTCCTCTGCTCTTTATTTGCCTTTAGTTCCCTTTGTTATCCCCCTCTCCATTTGCTCTATTTATGTAGACTCCCTGTGCTCTATCTCACTCATCCACTTTCTCTCTCTAATTAACATTCACCAACCCCCTCTTTAATAACTTTCACACCTCATTCCTTGTCCTAACGTGAAACATCTTGTACCAGTAGCTTGCAAATAGAGTTATCACTTCGATCTACAACCGCTTTATCTCGCTTTGCGGTGGAAGTTGTTGTTATTTCTAAGTTAGGAGTAGTTTATGAAAAGGGAGACAAAGGAGTTTAGACAAAGCTACATCGTGTTGTAAAGCTCGTTGGTGTTAACTTCATCGATCTCTTTTATGTTGAAGTATCAGTAAGAGGAGAAGTAGTGGAAGATCAGTTGAAGAGCTTCACGGAAGTGAACCGAGGCTCTGGTGGGAACATCGTTTGGAGGATGGTTTGCGAAAAGCAGACACACCTTGAAGTGATGTTAAAGAGATCCAATATTCTTTCATTTTTATTTCTAAAATCGAGGTTTGGTGCTTGTGAAAAAATATTGACCTTAAATGGTTTTCTTTCAGGTTAAAAAAGAATAATAGAGAAAGAGGACAAAGATCAATTAAGTTGTCTTCTTTGATTGCACCTCTAACATTCTTATACTCAAGGAACCTTCCTGGAATACAAAGGACAAAGATCAACAAATTCAAAAGACAAAGATCAACAAATTCAAAGGTTTGGAACTCTTCCTAGGGTACGAGGATGTTAGAGGCGCGATCAAAGGTAACAAGTTGGCCTTTGAAATCGTCACCCAAGGTCGTCCTCATCGACAGTATGCACCCCATTGCCAACTCCTTTTTCTTTGTTTATCTATCTCAACCCCTCCCCCCAAAAAAATCATTTAAGGTCCATCTTTTTTACAAGCACAAAACCTCTTTTTTTAGAAATAAATAAATGAAAGAGCATTTGACCTTTCTGGCATCACGTATGAGTCTCTTTGTTTTCTACCAAATCATTCTCTAAACAGTGTTCCCACCAGAGTTTCAATTCACTTTTGCGAAGCTCTTAAACCAGATCTTCATATGATTTTCCTCTTACTACAACTTCGACATAACAGAGATCGACGACATTAACACCAACGAGCTTTCCAACATGGTGCAGCTTTATCTGAGCTCCTTTGTCTCCCCTTTTCATAAACTACTCCCTTTTCGAAAACAACACCGATTTCCCCCGCTGCAAAGAGATATGAAAAAATTGTAGATTAAAGTGACAACTTTTATATGCAAGTTTTCGGTACAAGATGCTTCATGTTAAAAGGAAGGAGGTGTGGAAGTTATCGAAGGTAAAAGGTTGGTAAATGTTGAATAGAGAAAGCGAGAGAGAGCATAGGGAGCACATAAAGAGAAGAGCAAGAGGAGAGGGTGATAATAAGGGGAACAAAAAACGCAAAGAGAGCAAAGGAAGTGAAAGGGAATTTATGTTCTATTGTATCATCACGTAAGGGGGCATTTTTAGGCTCAACACTTAGAGTACGGCTAAATGACAACCACACTTTTAGCGGCTCTACTAATAGTGCGTTTCCATATGGTAACTACACTCTTTGTGAATATATTAAGAATGTTGTTATGAGTTAATCATACTCCAATGGTTTAGAAATGACACTCTAAGGGTCCATTTCCCTAACTCGAAAATGGTAATGACTAATTCTCATGTACTATTCCTTTAAGCTCTATGTAAAAATAAATACTTATCTAATTACACATCTTTACGATAGATTATGTCAGAATAACCATAAAGATAATGTTGATAATCTAATATACTCTAAATCACTCTATGATATGATTAAGATATTATAAAATAGTTTTCATATATTCAAACATTTATTATGCTGATTAATTAGCTTTTTCTAATACGCTTATGTCCATTGAACTATATTGTTGCACTTTAATCGGAGACTGACTATTTGTGAGCAACATAAGTGTATTTGTACATGCATAAGAGAAATGTAAATTGTACATGTTGTACATGTACAACAAAGAGAGAGAAAAGAGAAAAAAGAGAGAAAAATGTGGGATGTTGGGTGATGAGATGGAAAGAGATAGAGACAAAAGTGTGTTGTATGAGTTGTTGTATGTTTTTATGTTGTATAAATTAGTCATCTCTATGCATAATTGCATATATCATTAAATGCTTACATGGATTCCAAACCCGAGTGCATTTGTATTTCTTCTTTTATATATTAATTATATATTTCAACTGTAAATACATTGATATATCGTGACAATTTAAAAAAAAGGCATAGGACATCAATGTTCTACAAGATTGTCTATTCTCATTCGCCTTCCCCTGTATCAAGGATTGGTCTACTTGATAATCATTCATTTCAACCAACTGCTTGATTATTGTTGTTCAATGGCAGGTGAAGATCATAAAGTGCATAGTGGAAAATTTTGCAGTTGACATATTTTTCAATCAGCTTGGTGGCTTAAGCACACTTTGTTTTCTTGAGGAGGTGATTTATTTTGACATATTTTTTTTATTTTCTTTTGCAAAAAATCTCTAACCAATAGTTTGTTGTTCCAGGTTGACGATTTGATAAGCCATAATCATTTATTCAAGCGCAGTGTTATATTGATAAAAGCTTGGTGTTTCTATGAGAGCCGCATCTTGGGTTCTCATCATGGACTTATGTCAACCTATGCATTGGAAATTTTAGTCTTGTACATATTTCATGTTTACAATAATAAATTTGCAGGACCACTTGAGGTAACAGACCCAATCCTTTGCTTTAATTTTGTGTATATAAATATATATTATTATTGTAGCTTATGAAAAAGGAAGAAAATTAAACTCAAGTTATTATTGTGATTCATGTCTTAGGTACTTTACCGATTTCTCGACTTCTTTAGTAGATTTGACTGGGATAACTATTGCGTTAGCTTGAGGGGGACCAATGCCTAAACGTTCACTCCCTATTATGAAAGGTATGAGAACAATTTTTTCTCTTGAATAACATGTTCTCTTCATTGTGGATGATCGATAACCGTTTTTTTTTCCTAAATTCAAAATGATGATAGTTGAGCCTCCACGAAAGGATTGCCAACATTTACTGCTCAGTGAATCGTTTCTTAATGCTTGTAATTCTTATTATAGCGTTATGCCAATGCTATACAGCAACCAAGAAAACCAAGTGCACCCCTTTGTTTCCAAATACGTAGATATTATTGATCTTTTGCGTGCAAACAACAACTTGGGGTGTAGCATCAGTAAAGGTATTTAACTTGAAATATGTAAAATCTAGAAGAAAAAGAATAAAAGACATGTTTATTTGCCCACCGAATATATATAGAAGGTGTATGATGATTTGTGTCTACGATCAGTTCTTAATAGCCATGTCTTTTTTTCCTTATAATTGTATCTCTTCTTCTATCCCAATATCTGATTGTCTTGTTATAATCTACTGTGCTGCTAATTTCTTTAGGATAAGGAGTGCAATTGCTTTTGGTGCTCAGCGGCTAGTGAGATTGCTGGAATGTTCAGAAGATAATCTAATAGCTGAATTTGATTTCTTTTTCAAAAGCACATGGAATAGAAATGGGAATGGTTACTGGAGTGATTCACGCACCTATAATCTTTACGTAAGATATAATAATGCTGGAAAGTCAACACATCAGAAATCTGAGGTTGAGGAGGAGGTTCATGGTATTTCCCAAAATCCTGCTAACCATTTGAAAGAATCAAAACAAATACTTGGAACCTCTGATGTATCTGTTGTTTCTTCAGAGACTAATGACATCCCCACTGGCACAATGACCTCTCATATAGTGCACACAAGTTCAATGAATAATGCAGATAGTGAAGTTCCAACTCAACATTTGAATACTCCAGAGGTTCTTATGATGTCCTTTAGTGTATAAGTTTTCTTGTTCCCTTGTTTGATGTTATAAATGCCTTCATGCATGTGAGATTCTGCTTTTACTGTCTTTAAAATTTTACTTAGAAGATAAATCTAGATGAGAAGTTACTCTTTCTTGGAACCTTTACAAGCTGGAAATATACAAGGTTGATTATTTTACAAAACCAACTACTTGAACGAAATTAACAACTATCCCACTTTTCCAAATCCATTGTGGGAAGTGGTAACTATTTGCATTGCAAAACTCTCACTCTGATGATCTTTGCCTTAACCAAAATTTAAAGGCCTGCTTGAGTAAGAGGTTTTCCTCCATTTTGCCAGTCATGACAAGAAGACTAATACTTCTGATGGGTCACGCAAAGAGTACAAAGCATTTGTTTCTCTTGGAACTGAAGTCACTATAATTGGATAACCTTGCCCTCTACTCTGTATGGCCTGCAAAAATTTGACAAAAGCCGTATAACTATCAACTCGGAATAATATGTATATAAGTAATAAGTGTGTTGGTGTGCATGCTACAAAGAGTAAAGTGATGGAAATTTTCTGCTAGAGATATTTATTGGCATACTAAACTCAATCATCTACAAAGATCAAGCACTAAATTTCCCTCCTGTTAGAAACCAAGAAACCTATTTTAATTAACTCTCCTATCTCTCCAATTAAAAGCTAACAACTTAGCATAAAAAAATATCATGAGAGAAGATTTTACCAATTAAGAAAGAGAGAAATTATTTTACTAACTTGAGAAGGTAGGAAAGAAAAAGGAAAATGGAGGCAGAAGATTTCATTTAGCAAGAAGCAGTTTATTTTGAGTGTGTTGTGTATATATGTATGCTTTGGAACTTTGATTATATGAGTTGATAACTTTAACATGATACACACCATTTCCTTTTCATTTATTCCTGGTACGGGGAAAATATAAATTTCGTTTAGCTATTAATGGTACTTGGTAAAAATTAAATATGCTGCAGGAAAAAGAGGACACTAGGATAAGTTATACCTTAAAAGCATCTTCATCAGTTCTATCATCGCCAATATACACAAGAAGGATGTTGCTGGAACTCCTTAATCCTAATGTGTCAAGAAAATATTCTACAGCATTACCTTTGTTCCATTCTATAGATGGCCTTATTTCCATAACCTACAAATAAACAGTAATATCATTGCTTTTGCACAATACCAAAGAGGAAACAAATAGGATATTGATTCTTTCATAAACAGATAAAGAGTTAAAAATGCATATGATCTTGGATACCTTTTTACCCTCAGTTAAGCAAAATTGCAGATTTTTTTCAAGCACAGACTTCACTTTCTCTTCCAAAACGTTATAATCCTGGATTTAAACATCATTAACTTTTATAAAAGAAAAATACTAGAATAAACATTATTCACTTAAGTCAATCAATGAGGAAAAGAGAGATGTCAAAAAAGAATGGTAAGGAAAAATATTAGAACTTAAAGATTACCTTTTCATGATCCTGCCGGAAATGTACAGAGATGCAGAATCCGTTGTCCTCTACCTTTGCACCTTGTATATCCTTTACTCCATTCTCTAGACTTCTTAATATCTGTTTACACAAACAGTCAAATATATATAGTATTTAATATTATTAATGTGTTGAATATTTATTTGCAATAAAAAATTATAATTTCTTAATAAAACCTTTTATTTAACACATCTAATCTTAATTACTTTTTATTTAGAAAAATGTGAATGTTAATGTGATTAATTATGTGAACAATAAGTATTGAATTCAAATCACATGGTTGTTTCTCCTAAAAACAAAATTTAATGAGGTGTATAAATGATTTTTTTTCTCCCCACCTTTCAACCATGGTTTCTGATCGATTTTTTTACTATATAGTGTATAGAACTAATTAATGAGTTGAAGGAACGAGAAATATAAAAGGAAATGGCCCTATGTAATTTGCTTATAATTTTTTTCTCCCCACCTTTCAACGATGGTTCTTTTATTTCTATCGCACTTTTATTTTCTTTTTTATTATATTAAATTATTTTCACTAATTATTCGTTCATATAATTTATTTTATTATAAGATTAATTTTTCTAATGAACAACGAGAGACAGTCTTGCTCTTACCATTTTTTTTCTTTTTTTCTCATAGATTAATTCTTTTTTATTATTATTATATTAAAACATATTCTCTTAATATATAAGTATTTATGATAGCTAATATTTTATCCCGTGCGAAACACGGACAACATAAAATTATTATACCATCAATTTACCCGTGCGAAGGCACCGGTCACCTACTAGTTTCTCCTAAAAACAAAAGTTAATGAGGTGTATATATAACCTTTTTTTTCTCCCCGCCTTTCAACCATGGTTTCTGATCGAATTTTTTACTATATAGTGTATAGAACTAATTAATGAGTTGAAGGAACGAGAAATATATATAAAAGGAAATGGCCCTGTGTAATTTGCTTACCTCTCAAATTGCAGGCAAAAACTTCTCCGCAGGTTAAAAGGGAACTTTGTTGCCCTAAAATTAAAAATATTTACATTAATCATTCAAGCAATAGTGATTGACAATGACATTTAATTTAAGAAAATAAAAAATAGTGGCAATATCAATTGGTTTATGACTCTCTTCAGTGATTGCAACAAGCTAATTAAGCTAGTTAAACACAAGCAAACAAATTAGTGTCATTATTTTAATTTTTTTATCATCACAAAAACACATACAATTAAAAAGGGTTCAACGTTACTGGTACCATGGTACTCACATTTGCTTGAAGGGCAATGTCAAAATTCTTGCCTTCAGAAGATCTAACTAGCATTGATGGTGCCATTATGTCCATCCCATGGCTCTCAGCATGATATAAATTATCTAACTTTACGAAGTCTTTTACCTAAACCAAAAAAGTATGTGAGATACAAAAAAAAAACATTTGAAAAAAAAAAGAATTAAAGGAATAAATAAAAATAATAATAATTAAGGAAGCTCTTGAGATTGCATAAATAAAAATACGAGGATTTGTCTTGAGTTTATATTGAAGTTGCTAATAAAAATGAAGCTTTTGAGACTGAAAATCTTCTACTCAAGGAAAAAGTCTTGAACACTGAAGCCTGTAGTTCAAAAGACTTGACTGAAGAAAATAAGAAACTTCAGAAACAAGTTGCTGAACTTACAAAGGACCTCGCCAATTTTGTAAATGGAACTGAGAACCTCAACAAAATATTAGGCATTCAGAAAAATTCCAAAAATAAAAGTGTTCTAGGACATTCAGACAGTGTATCATCACATGATTCTAAGTTTAAACCTGTTAATAAGGCTAAGAAATGTTGAGACAAACTCACCTCCATCAGTTTTTAATATGACAAACCACTAAGTTTAAATATATGAGATGCATCTTGTTATTACTGACTGTTTGCTCAAGCATGTGGTAGAACAATTAATGCTAGAATCTTTATTGCAAAATTTAAAGAAATTCAAGTGTTGCAAAGCATAGAAACAAGAAAGCATCAAGAAGCTTGAAGCATCAAATAGCAAGAGTCTCAGAGACAGCTTGAGACGTTGTCTCAAGAACAGATGCAAAGTCAAGAGATCATCTCAAAGTCAAGAGACAGATCCAGTTGTGCAGAATGAGTCACATTAAGCAAGGTAGCAAAAGGATGAGACTTGAACTCTAAATTAAGCAAGAGATCAGCTCAAGAATTGCACAGACACAAGATCAGCTTCAGACGCTGTCTCATTCTCAGCCGCAAGAGATGAGATCTAAGTTGAAGATGCAAGAGAAGAGAGCTAGACTCGGAATAGACTCAAGTACAGTCTAAGTGGTCAAAACATCAAGTCAGAATAAAGTGAAAGAAGCCAGTACACTGTGCACTGACACAATGACGTCTGTACTTGCAAAGCAGATGCTCTCATCCAGGAAACATGGACTGACACTCTCTCAACGGTCAAAAACGGCTAACTGCCATCTGAAATAAATACTAAGGGCTACAGTGAAGTTAGTGTGAGAGACTACATTGATTATTGAACACTTACTGCATCTCATCTCATCTCAAGTGACATCTCAAGTGCACGTCTCAAACAGTTCACATCCAGATCTGATCTCAACTTGGGAATCTCATCAGTCTCTATCTTCCTCTCTTGTCAAATTGTAATATTATCATTTTTATCTAGTAGAATTACTAGCTAAAGCCTACTGCCTATCCATACACTGTATTTTGTGAGCTAGACCCATCTCAACTTCATATTCCTGTAACCTGTCTCATCTAAGATAGGAGTTTGCATAATCTTAGAGTGAGCTGTGAGCGTCCTGAAGAGGCTGTAAGAATACTTGTGGCTCAGCCAAGATAGGGAGTGCCTAGGCTTGGTGTGAGAGACGTCCTGAAGAGGCTGTAAGAATACTTGTAATTGACGGGTTGTCAATAGTGGAAATCTCACGTGTTGTGAGGACTGGACGTAGCCCAAGGTGTGGGTGAACCAGGATAAGATCCCTGTGCCATCTCTCTTCCTTATCTCTTCATCTTTCTTTACATTTAACTTATCTCAAATCAGTTGACAAATGAATAATTGTTTTGAAATATAACTAAATCTGATTTGAGGTTCTAAGATAACTTGAACATAATTAAAACAGCTGAAATTGAAACTGTTTATATCCTATCTTGACAGAGACCCCAAGTGATGGGTTTTGGCAAGCGAACCACAAATCCAGCAGTATAATAGTAAGAAAGAGTATCGTATCCACAAGGAATGGTTAATTTATGTAGATTATGATCTACTTATCAAGGGAAAGCACGGTTTAGAGAGTATAATTGCGGAATTTTAAAGAGAGAGTAAATAATCAATTCGAATTAGAAAGGTAGAGTTAGAGACACTTTACTTGGATTAGGATTGAACTTCATCTCATCGCACCCCTTATGTATGTCGAGACTACCTACTACTTATAGGCTTTGAATTATAACGATGTAGACAAACTATATTGCTAATGACCCCGAGTTACCAGGCGCCCCTCACACTCAAAGGTAATCCATGCGGGCTCTCCCAGGCGACAGACTTACCCTCGACTTATTTTGCTCTCTTTTGTTCATTTTGTAAAGGATTAATTGAAATACGAGGCCTACCAAATGAATGTATACCTTCGCTAAAGTACTGTCACTACCCATCGCTCATTAGATATAACCTTCTCTCGCTTCCGGGATTCACAATCAACTAATCCTTTGCTATCGGTAATTCAAAAACCATGCCTAACATATTGGAACGCCCTTCATTAGAGTACTCACACTACCCATCAATCACAAGCAACGGCCCCGTAAAGGAACTCTGGCTACCGAGTCCTCTCACTCACTCAGAGGTTGATTTTCCTATGTGTAGGCTCCCCCAAACTCAATCCTAGTCGTAACATTAATTACAAACTCGCCTATAACTCCGGCGCAAGCGCGGAAATTAGGAATAAGCACAGAACGAGATTACCAACACTATAATTAGGGAACTGCATAAATAAAATAGATAGAGTTCAACATACACTTGCGAATGGAATCGATTACATTCAATCCTAATGGAGAGTTAACTACGTGAGGTAGCCATACAAACCACCGAAGATGTTGTCACAATCTTCAATCCTTGTGAAGCGCTCCTCCTCTCCTACTCTAAACTTAGCTTTGGTACATAATCACTGAACTATAGACTAAATTACAATGACTGACTACTCTTGAAATTGGTGCAAGAGGTTCCTATTTATAGACTAAGGAAAGACAACGCAAATTGGGAAGAGATCCATCTAAAAACGACAACAAGGACAAAATCAGCGTAACCTGCGCTCCAGGCTGCGCTATAGCGCAGGAGTGAGCGCAACTTCCAGAGAGTCTGCGCTTCACCCTGCGCTATAGCGCAGTTGAAGCGCAGCTAGCGTCCTGCTGCTCCAACTTTCTCTTTTAAATCTTGATCTCTCCCCGAGACTGATTTTCGCATATTTTTCTTCCCTTGTTTCCCTTTAATTGATGATATCCTTGCATTTATTGAGCAATCCTTGATTTATTTGGGAAGCTTGTCTGCAGAATCCTTGATTGATCGGCAATAATCTCCTCATTAATGGCTTCAAATCTTCTTTAAATCTTCATTAAATATCTTCAATCAATCTCAAATCTTGCAGATATCTTCCTCATTCGATGCTATCTATTCTTCAAATTAAATCTTTGCAATATCCTGCAAAAAATCAGCAATATTTCCATCAAAATAGCATCAAATTCAAATCTAGGATTAATAAATACAATTTATCTAATATTTAATAAAATGGGATTAAATTGGGGCAAAATTATCATTTTATGCTTGATAAGTGAAATAAAAAGTGCTCTAATTTATCAACTAATTTTCACTTATCAAAATCCCCCCAACTTAACTTCTTGCTTGTCCTCAAGCAAGAGACCTCCTTGCAATCATGAATCAATTCTATTCCCAGTGTATTCCTACTAACTAAAAAAAAAAATTCAAGGAACTATTCCTCAAACTCTTTCCTAAGCAGAAGTAACTTTCCAATCATAAGAAAAACTAAGGATCAAGGGATATTACCATACATTAATCAGAATAGAAATACAAACATCAATTAAACTTTCTCAATAATAGCAATTAAAGCAGTAAGTGATAAACCAAGGAAATCTCTCATTCTCACGGGTAAGTGTTTCCCTCAATCTTTTTCACCACTGTTGAACAACTAGAATTGATAGTCGTTTCCAAGATCTGAACCTGCAAGCAGTTAATATGGATCAAAAGGTCTTTATTAAGTTTTAATGAGGCTATCAAGAAATCATGGTTTTTCTGGATATTCAAGGAACACTTTGAATAGAGAGCATCTTGTGATTGTGCTTGAGACTTCTCTCAATTCACCTGGTCATTCTTGAATGGTCACCCTTTTTCAGCTTGGCCTCATTGTTTGAAGAAATTCTCCCCCCAACTTATTCAATTCCACACTTTTGTGCAATTTTTTTAATTAGGAAACATAACATAGAAATATTTTTGTGGGGGAGGATCCTTCCTTTGTGATTTCTTGTGCCTTCTCTTGAATCTCTTATGACCAACCTCTTGTCCCATTTTGTTGTGGTGCACCTTGCTCTCTATCCCAAGTGTTAAGGGACATGGTATGATCATTAATCATGGTTGGGGTGCATCAAAAGAAACATTAAAGCTTAAATGGGCAATCAAGAAATGGAAATATTAAATCAGGGTTGGCTATTTGGCACTGAGCACACTATTATAATCACAAAATATGCCTTTATCACTTCCATATCTTCTACTAGCAAGACAAAATTCAGAAACTCAAGCAATAACGGTTGACAAGCAGCGGTGAAAAGCTCTCAATATAAGTGTTTAGGCTCTCATCTCACCGGTTATGGCTAAAATTTCCTTGATAAAGCACTTAATGGATTTAATTAACTACCTTGATAGATTCTCTTGAGAAGTACCCTAATCCTAACTGATTATGGAATTAATCACAGAATCCTATCATCTTTCCTAGATTAGCTAGTTAAACTACTTATTTACAGAGAATATGGACAAAGTTACCTTTATTCCTAATCCTAAGGTCCTAAAATCCTAAAAATTCAAAAATTTACCAGAAAAACACAAAAATAACTGGATAAGTACTGCATAATATATAATATCAGTGGAATTAGATACAATACAAATCAAAAGAAAAGAAAATAAGAAAATAAAGAAAGAAAAATAAGAAAATATAAAGAAAAAGGAAAAGAAAAAGAAGGAAAAACACCAAATAGGAAAGAAAAAATCAGTCCTCGTGGTCCTGATCCATATGAGCCGCTCCATCCTCAGCTCCGGCTGCTCCATCCCCCCTGGGAAAATAGGCCTATCCCTAGCCCACTGCAAATAGTCATGAAAGAACCCAGGGAGCATGGGGTCCATACCAGCCTGTAGTGGGTGTTCTGAAAGTGTATAGCGGCGCGGTAGAGAGTGGACATCTGAGCCATTATGTGAGTGTTCTGGACCCTAAGTTCCTGGGCCCAGACTGGAGCTACCATGTCTGCTGCTGGTGGTGGTGGTGGCTGGTTTTCACCCTCTAACTCCTCTGGTGGAATGCAGTAGGCGTCAATGTAAATCCTGGTCATAGGTGGTAGGATGCTAACCCTAGGGTTCACCTCCACACCCCTAGCTCTGCAGAGTGAAGTGATGAAAGAAGGAAAACCAAGCCTGATCTTGGACGCAGGGGTCTTGTGGGAGACGACAGATGTAAAGTAGATTATCTTGCTAGTAATGACCCGCGAGATATCTACTATGGCGCCGGTGAGGATGCAGTAAATAAGATGGGCCACTAGCATAGTAATGTCAGAGACATGCCTGGTAGGACGTATGTTGGCCAGCGTCAGTACTGTCCACATCCTAGTTGTGAAGTTTATAAATCTGTTTAAGTAATTAAACATGACTATAAGACTTAACATCCGCTAGTTTTAATGATTAACAAATAAGATTATATAAAGAACAAATAAGATTATATAAAGAACCAATTAGATTATATAAACAGGTTCTACTGAGAAAGGTATTTGTGTGTTAATTATGTTTCAGGAAAAAATACTCGTTAGAAGAAGAAGAAGATTTTGTGAATAAAATCAGAATCAGAAGAATCAGAATCAGAAGATTAGAATCATAAGATCAGAATCAGAAGAACAAGAGTGCAGAATCTGAAGAAGCGAAGACTTGAAGACCATCTGAAGAAGTGAAGACCAAGAATACTATCTGAAGAACTGAAGGCAAAAGATATGAAGAAGTACAGATTCAAATGTACGTCTGTCTGAAGAACAACAATGAACTAAAGAAACCAAGAAGAAGAAGACACGAAGAAGAACGAAGCTACAATTCTAAGGAAGAAGGCTGCTGAAGTTTCAACCAATATGAAGAATTGAAGTTGACTGAAGGAAGCAACTTGGCTGAAGTAGTGAAGCTGTCTAAAGCAACGAAGCTGTCTGAAAGACTTGAGCTGTCTGAAGTCATCAACCTGTCTTAAGTGATGAAGCTGTCTGAAGATCCAAGTCCGTCTGAAGAATGGAACCCGTCTGAAGGTTGGAAGCTGTCTGAAGCTTTATTAATGACGTGGCATCTTTGCTGAAACCTTGCGTGAAGACTTTTCCAAGTCTCTGCTGCCCGTACGTTTTGAAACACATTTGTGGCAACAAACACAGAGACCTTTCCCGGTGCATTTGAACTTCATACACCACTGAGGAAATCTCTGCAACGCAGTAGTCGCAGCAACAACAGTAGCAGCCTTACTGCAGCACCAACGTTGTACTATGTCAGAACTCTCAAGAAGCGTGTCTCACAACGGATTAAAAGAAGACTATTTGCTGTCTCTAAACGATAGCATTTCAACGAGACATTTCTTCATTTGTGCAAACTGGAACAAAGCAGAAGAAAAGCTCAGTAGATTAAGCAGAAGCAACAAGGAAGATGTTTGAATAAAATATATTCAATTCAACATCTTTATCTAAATATCAAAAGAGGAATCTGCAAACAACGACTATCGATCAAAACATCTCATTCAAAGAAGTAATGGTGTCAGAAGCAAGCGAAAAAGGAGTATATGCAGAATAAGCAAAAAGGGCAAATTCAACGGATACATATCCTCAAGAGAATAAGAAGAAATCCGAAAGCAAGCAGATGCAAGACAATACAAGCTGGATAAAGCAAAGCAAGCAGATGCATGACAATACAAGCTGGATAAAGCAGATGCAAGCAGATGCAAGATAATGCAAGCTAGAGCAAGCAGATGCAAGCTAGATAAAACAGATACAAGAAAGCAGAAGAATTCAAGAGAGAGAATACACATGATCATCACATCTCTCAAAACAGAGCTCGTCAACAGAAGTGTCAGAACGGAAGTATTCTGAACACTCAATATGCTTAAGGAGAAGCAACCGTTTGAGAAGCTATTACACAACGGCTATATGAGCCACATCATCAGAAGCTCAACGGTATTATGAATTATCTTCAACGGCTATATTCAAGAAGAACATATAAATAGCCTCAAGATTGAAGTTGAAGATGTTGTTGTAAAAAGTACACAACCAAGATGTTGATGCGGTGCACAACCAAGTTGTTGTTGAGATACACAACCAAGTTGTTGCAATATACAACCAATTGTTGATGACATGCAAAGCATATTAACCATGCTGCTGAGGTGCAGTTGTTATGCTATACAATCAGAGTGAATTCTCAATCAGGCTACTGATCAGCTGATCAGTTAGTTAGATTGTACAGTTGATCTGTTGATCAAGTGAGTTGGTTGTCGGGAAGGCAATCATGCTGTACAAATGACTATCAAACCAGGTACGGTTTGAATCTTTGAAGATACCTTGGCATTCCAATGATACGGGTGAGAATGTAGCCCATGGAAACCAACGGTAGGAGAATAAGGCTGGAGCTTAATTTCACATCTTAGTTAGCCTACTCTCAGAGGATGTATTCCTCATAGAAAAGACAGGGATTGTACTTAAATTCAAACACTTGTATCATTGTCTATCCTTGTATTTAGTTTGTAATGACTGTATCCTGAGTATGTACTCAGTAATCACTATGTACAAGAAGAATCTAAGTTGAGAGGTTCTAGCGAACATCTAGCTTAGGTTGAGTAGTAAAATACTCTACACTTGGTTAAGTGTCTGAGAGCCTGGAGAGGCTTGGGGGAAGAAAGAATACTCTTAGAGCTTGGAGAGGCTTAATAGAAAATACTACTCTGCTGGGTCAGTGTGACCTAGTGTGTTCAGGGTCTGTGTGATCCTGGATGTTGATGTCTGGAGAGACTGTACTCGTGTATGTCTGGAGAGACTGTACTCGTGGATGTCTGGAGAGACTGTACTCGTGGATGTCTGGAGAGACTGTACTTGTGTTTGTCTGAAGAGACGGTACTTATGGAAATCCAGTGGTGGTTTGCCTCTGGGACTGGATGTAGCTCACGGGTTGGTGGGTGAACCAGGATAAATTCTGTGTCTAAGTTTCCTTTCCCTTAATCTCTTTTACTTTACAGTCTTTATATTTACGTTGGGGATTGAAAAGTATTTTTCATAATAATCTTAACTCAAGGATTTCAATAAAACAAGTTTTCATAACGTTAAAGCGTCTCTAGTGTAGATTGAAGTATTATAGAAGAATATATTCAGAGGGTTGTCTGAAATACCTGTCTGAAGTGAGCCCAACAGGAACTCAGTTCAGACACATGATATGGATGGTCTCTGATCATCTGAAGTATTTCAGAAACAGTTCTGAAGGTACTGTTAATAATATTCTTCAGAAGACACTAAGATAAGTCGGTTTAAAATCAAAACAATCTTAAGTGTAAGAAAAGTTCTTAGTCTTAATCTTTCATATATTCCGCATGTTTTTAAAATAACTCTGATCTTAAGATTGGCTTTGTACAATGATCACTTAACGTGATAGTTTATTTTAAAGATTTCCAAAATTGTCTCAAAATATCTAAAACACTATTCAACCCCCCTTCTAGTGTTGCCTGTGGTTCTAACACTAGTGATACTCTACATGTCATGCCTGTGAATCCGGGCAGCCTCCCCCTGTGCGTTCCTCTCAAAGGAACGCCCTGGTAAGCATAGTAGCTGGGAAGTCTCAAGGTCTAAGGGGTCATTGCCCTGCAGCCCCACAACGTCCATCCTCTCGTGGTATTGACACTCCACGAGGTCTCGAACAACAGGGTCCCCCAGAAATGCGTTGATTGCGTCGCAATCAAACCTAATGACCTGTCCTCTAACATAGGACTCCCTCTAGGGGTTGACGTCGTGCTCCCCTATAGCGTTGGCGTAGAACTCCCTCACAATATCAGGATCGAAATAGTCGTCGGGGCGACTAAGGCGATCCCAGCCTCTCCTGTGGATCTCTGCAGCGAAGTCCTCATACTCTCCCTCCTCAAGCTGGACTGGTCGCTCCAGGATGAACTTACAGTCAGCTATATCAGTATACGCTTCAAAGGACTTGAGGTCCCTGAAGCGGTGCGGGTCAAAGTCAGGTGCCCTCTAGGGAGCTTTCCTCTTGGCACCCCCTGTGTTCTTTCTGGAGGAACTGGGAGCACTCACGTTCTTTGTGCGAACCATCTGCAAAAGAGAAACAAATCAAAATTATTCATGTACCATAAAATTTAATTACTCAGGATTATGAAATAAATAGCCAATTTAATTTCAAAAATCAGAGCAATTCATCAAACAATTGTGCATGAAAATTTTGATTTTAATTATTACCTAATAAATTCCAATTAATTAATTAAGACATGCTAAAGTGATCAATTAAAACAAGTCCTAAGCATTCATAATCTAGCAAAAGTGGAATTGAACTCATGCTCAAAAATCATGTTATCAGTAACATGCAATAGGGCATAATTATTTTTGTAAGGGCATGTAACAATATCAGAGCAATTAATCAATCACACATGCACAAACAAAAATAATTTACAGAAATTATTGAGCACTTTAAAAACTACCACCTAAGCAAACAAGAATGTCTCACAAAGGATTCTAACCACATGCAAACTATTTTTAAACATTTATAAACAATTATTTCTTTCCTAAAGGGTCCTAAAACTCCTAATCTTCCTATCCTAAGGCTATGCTCAAATAAAAAAATCGAAATTCTAATCGGTTAGAAAGGAAGAAAAGCATAAAAACTTACCTGGTGTGAAGTCAGAAACTGAAAATGAGGGTATATGAGTGAGAAATAGGCAAGGAAAGGGTTAGGAATATCAGAGAAAATGGTTAGGGACGTTTGGGTGGAAGTTCGAAATGAACTTCCACGTCCCATTTTTGAAATTTAAACAGCGTGAACCCGCGCTACACCTTGCGCTATAGCGCAGGGTGGAGCGCGCACTGCTTCACAAGATGAAGCGTGCCGCTGCGCTTCACCCTGCGCTATAGCTCGGGGTGTAGCACAGAATCCATAGAGTCATTTAGTTCCAGTAATTATTGCGCTTCATCCTGCGCTATAGCGCAGCCTGAAGCGCAGAGGTGCAGTAATCTCTCTTCTTCTCTTACTCACTTGATTCCATGTATTTCTTTTAAAGTTATATCCTCAATTTAGCAATTTCCTAATTACACAGGTAGTTCCTAAAACTAAAAATTAACAAAAAGAAAAATAAAATTGAAAACAAAACTCACAAACACTGGGTTGCCTCCCAGGAAGCGCTTGTTTAACGTCTTTAGCTCGACGCCTGGTCATGCAACTTCTTTTATGGTGGCCTCAAGTGGAGGATGATGTTGGACTCCATACCAGTCCTACCTCTGAGTTCCCATCCTCCATGCCAATCTATGACTCTTTCTTCATTGTCACTTTCCTCCTCAGTGTCAGATGTTGATCTCTTTCTCCTTTTGAGCTTGAACTCCCAAGTTGTTTCAGGGTGTTTCACCCTCATCCTAGGCTTCCTCATAAATCTGAAGCCTGGCAATTGTGGGGAGTTTTTGGAAATGGCATCAGTTTGATCTAATTTGGGTATACCCCTATCAATATGAAACACAATGGTTTCATCCTTTGAGCTCAATGCATATTTCCCTCTATCAACATCAATGATCATTTTAGCAGCCTTCATGAATGGTCTTCCTAAAATCAGGGGGACTTCAGTATCCTCCTCTTCTATCTCTGCAATGTAAAAATCTACCACATATGCAAATTTGACTACTCTTATTTCAATATCCTCTAGTATTCCATATAGGCTTTGAGTAGACTTGTTTGCAAGAAGCAATTTCACATTAGCAGGCTTGACCTTCACATTACTCAACTTATTAAAATATGATAGCGGCATCAAATTGATGCTCGCTCCAAGATCCAATAAAGCAAGAGTAGAGGGTAGATTACCAATAGAAATGGGTATAGTAAACCTACCTGGGCCAAGTGACTTACTTGTTACCAAGACCTTCTCTTCATGAGGTTCCTCTTGTTGGGTTGCTTTTTCTTCATCTTGATGAACAACTTCCTCTTGAGGTAGTTGTTCCTCGAAGATGATTTCTTCTTCCACATCAAGATCCTCCTCCTCTGACTTGTTGCCATCAGTAGCAATCAAGTTGCATTGTTCCTTTGGATTGGTTTGGGTCACTGCAGAGAAGTGTTGCTGCCTGTGCTCTGCCATCTCAATTGCTAATTGACCCACTTGATTCTCTAGATTTTTGATTGATGCCTCAGTGGTTTTCTTGAATCCACTAAATCTTTGCACTAATTCATCAATCTTTCCCTCCATAGAATTCAACCTATCATATGTTGAGGGCTGCTGTTGGTAGGGTGGTTGCCTTCCTCCATTCTGATTCCAACCAGAGTTGGTTTGGTTATTTCTCCAACCTTGAGAGTACTGGTTGTTATTGTTGTTGGAGGAATTCCCTTGCCTCCCCTGATTACCCATGTAGTTGACTTGCTCTTGCTGTACTTCTTGGGTAGCACATTGACCATTCTGATGGTCTTCTCCACAGAAATCGAAAATCAATGGTTGGGCTTGGATGGGTTGTGAGTAGATAGCTTTGAGTTGTTGAGGGAGTGCCTTCAATGTCTCAGTGAGTGCTTATATTTGACGTTTGATGAGCTTATTCTCTGCTAATAGAGCATCACTTTGGTTAAGTTCAAGCATCCCTTTTTTCAATTGTGCAGGTTGTCTTCCACTTCGAGCTTGTTGATCATTCTGCGCGAAATTGTTGATAATTTCTAGAGCTTGATTAACTTCTGCGGATAAGATTGTCCCTCCTGCTGCAGCATCTATGAAAGATTTGGAGTCTGAGCGCAGTCCCTTGCAAAACATATTCAGTTGGGCTATGTCTTCAAAGCCATGGTTGGGACACTTGCGCAACAAAGATTTAAATCTCTCCCAAGCTTCACAAAGTGGTTCATCATCCCCTTGTCTGAAGGTGGAAATATCTGCTTTGACTTCAATCTGCTTCCCTGGTGGGAAGAATCTTGACAAGAATTTCTCTTCAACCACACCCCAACTAGTTAGACTTTGATTTGGGTGTGACTGCAGCCATTCCTTAGCTTTACCTATCAAAGAGAAAGGAAACAAGCGTAAGTACACAGATTCCAAACTACCTTCATCAAAACCCATAGTACCAATCAATTCATAAAAATCAGAGAGATGAGAATTTGGATTTTCATGATCCAATCTAGCGAATTGATGGGCGTTGATGAGATTAAGATGTGCAGTCTTCAACTCCAACGTTCTTGCATTGGGTGGTAATACAATGCTGGAGAAGTGACGAGGCCCTTGATGGGAGATGTAATCTCCAAGCCTCCTCCTTGGGGCTTCTTCAGCCATTGTTTTTGGTTCTTCAACAAATATCCTCCTTCTTCTCCTCCTTGAGTTTCTACCTCTGTTCCTTCGCAACGTCCTTTCGATTTTCGGGTCGAACTGAAGTTGATTAGGAGACGTCTGACCTCTCAGAAGCATAAACTAGAAACTTGAAAAAGGGTAAGTTTTGAAGAAATATTTATAATTGTGATAATAAATATAATATAATAAATAATCATCCTAAAAAAAGAAAAATAATATAATAAATTCCTAAGATAATAATAAAAAAAAGAAAAACTTGATAATTAGATCGCCAAGGTCTACACAAATTGAAAACCGTTCCCTGGCAACGGCGCCAAAAATACTTGATGGGTTTCTGGCAAGCGAACCACAAATCCAGTAGTATAATAGTAAGAAAAAGTATCGTATCCACAGGGAACGATTAATTTATGTAGATTGTGATCTACTTATCAAGGGAAAGCACGGTTTAGAGAGTGTAATTGGGGAATTGTAAAGAGAGAGTAAATAATCAATTGGAATTAGAAAGGTAGAGTTAAAGACACTTTACTTGGATTAGGATTGAACTTCATCTCATCGCACCCCTTATGTATGTCGAGATTACCTACTACTTATAGGCTTTGAATTATAACGCTGTAGACAAACTATATTGCTAATGACCCCAAGTTACCAAGCGCCCCTCACACTCAAAGGTAATCCATGCGGGCTCTCCCAGGCGACAAACTTACCCTCGGCTTATTTTGCTCTCTTTTGTTCAGTTTGTAAAGGATTAATTGAAATACGGGGCCTACCAAATGAATGTATACCTTCGCTAAAGTACTGTCACTACCCATCGCTCATTAGATATACCCATCTCTCGCTTTCGGGATTCACAATCAACTAATCCTTTGCTATCGGTAATTCAAAAACCATGCCTAACATATTGGAACGCCCTTCATTAGAGTACTCACACTACCCATCAATCACAAGTAACGCCCCCGTAAAGGAACTCTGGCTACCGAGTCCTCTCATTCACTCAGAGGTTGAGTTTCTTATGTCTAGGCTCCCCCAAACTCAATCCTAGTCGTAACGTTAATTACAAACTAACCTATAACTCCGGCACAAGAGCGGAAGTTAGGAATAAGCACAGAACGAGATTACCAGCACTATAATTAGGGAACTGCATAAATAAAATAGATAGAGTTCATTATACACTTGGGAATGGAATCGATTATATTCAATCCTAATGGAGAGTTAACTACGCGAGGTAGCCATACAAACCACCGAAGATGCTGTCACCATCTTCAATCCTTGTGAAGGGCTCCCCCCTCCTACTCTAATCTTAGTTTTGGTAGATAATCACTGAACTATAGACTAGATTACAATGACTGACTACTCTTGAAATTGGTGCAAGAGGTTCATATTTATAGACTAAGGAAAGACAACGCAAATTGGGAAGAGATCCATCTAAAAATGGCAACAAGGACAAAATCAACGTAACCTGCGCTCCAGGCTGCGCTATAGCGCAGGAGTGAGCGCAACTTCCAGATAGTCTGCGCTTCACCTTGCTATAGCACAGTTGAAGCGCAGCTAGCGTCCTGCTGCTCCAACTTTCTCTTTTAAATCTTGATCTCTCCCCGAAACTGGTTTTCGCATATTTGTCTTCCATTGTTTCCCTTTAATTGATGATATCCTTGCATTTATTGAGCAATCCTTGATTTATTTGGGAAGCTTGTCTGTAGAATCCTTGATTGATTGGCAATAATCTCCTCATTAATGGCTTCAAATATTCTTTAAATCTTCATTAAATATCTTCAATCAATCTCAAATCTTGCAGATATCTTCCTCATTTGATGCTATCTATTCTTCAAATTAAATCTTTGCAATATCCTGCAAAAAATCAGCAATATTTCCATCAAAATAGCATCAAATTCAAATCTAAGATTAATAAATACAATTTATCTAATATTTAATAAAAAGGGATTAAATTGGGGCAAAATTATCATTTTATCCTTGATAAGTGAAATAAAAAGTGCTCTAATTTATCAACTAATTTTCACTTATCACCAAGTCAGCAGACTTGAGATCACGTCTCAACTTTAAATTTCAGTGTGCAAATTTCAGGAACAATTTTTAAGAAGTCTCTATTCAACCCCCCTTCTAGAGACATTCAACCAACTTCAGTTGGTATCAGAGCTCGACCTCTCTGGGGTGAATAGGAAAATATCCATGGCTGGACCAAACACAAGCTTGTTCATTCCTGAAGGAGCATCCACCAACAGGCCACCAGCCTTTGATGGAACTGACTATTATTATTGGAAGGATAGGATGAGACTGTTCATTGAATCTCAACATGCTTATCTGTGGGAAATCATTGAACAAGGTCCCTATGTACCTTACATTACTGATGAGCTGGGTCTTAGAGAAGCTAAACCCAGAGGAGCATGGACAGATGTTGAGAAGGCAAGATATGTTCTTAATTCAAGAGCAAAGTACCTGCTTACATGTGCCTTAAGCCGCAGTGAATATGACAAGGTAGCAGGATGCACATCAGCCAAGGAAATATGGGATGCACATGAAGTAGAACATGAAGGAACCAATCAAGTGAAAAAAGCTAAAATTAACATACTTGTCAGACAGTATGAGCTCTTCAAAATGAATGAAGATGAAGGTATTGAAGACATGGTGAGACGGTTCACTGTCATTACAAATGATCTCAAGTCTCTTAGAAGAACTTACTCAAATCAAGATATGGTGAGAAAAATTTTGAGAAGTCTACCTAAGCCATGGAGACCTAAAGTCATATCCATTCAAGAAGCTAAGGATCTCAGCACTCTCAGATTAGATGAGCTTCTTGGATCATTCAAGGTTCATGAGCAGGAGCTGATGGAAGAAGATCTCATTAGACGTCCAAAAACAATAGCCTTAAAGGCATCATCCAGCAACTCCAAAGGTAAAAAGGTAAGCTCATCTCAACAGACTTCACTTAACTCATCTCATGATATAGAAACTGAAGAAGATGAAGATGATGATGAAAGTGAGATGGAAGATGAGCTGGCCTACATCTCAAGAATGATCAGATGCATGTGGAGAGCTAGAGGAAGTGGAAGAAGAAACTTTCCATCAAGAAGAGGAGAAATCAAGTCTGATAGAAAAGGCCAATTTATCTGCTTTGAATGCAGAAAACCTGGACACATAAAATCTGAATGCCCACTTCTCAAAAAGGAAATTAAGAAAAGTCCAAAGAAAAAGGCATTATGGCCACCTGGGATGACTCAAAAGGAGATGAGAGTCAAGATGAAGAATCTGCCAATTTGTGTCTCATGGCAAATGGTGATTCATCATATGAAGAGGTATATGAATCTGACTCAGAGCTATCTTTTAGTGAACTTAAGTCTGCTGTTGAAAATCTTCTATACGATTCAAACCTTCTTGTCTCAAAGAGCTCCTTATTAAAATCAGAATTGGACACAACTCTTGAAAAAGTTAAATTTCTTGAAAAAGACAATGAAAGTTTGAATCATAAAAACAGTAGTCTCATGTTGTCTCACATGAGACTGTCTGAACTTGTTAAATCAAAGACCAAGCTCCTGATAAGCAAGAACTAAAAAATCTTTCTGAAGAAAACCAGAAACTCAAAAAGCAAAACAGAATTATCATAGATGATCTGGCAAAATTTGTAAAAGGTACAAAGAACCTTGAGAGACTCATTGGGTCTCAAAAAGGAATTTTTGACAAAGCTGGATTAGGCTATGAAAAATCTTCCAGTGAGGTCTGGTATAAGGACTTCTTCATTCCTGCAAGAAAAAGGAAGAAAGAAAGTTGTTCTTGCTGTAGCAAGTTTGGCCACAAGGCCACTGAATGCTACTTGATACATGTAGCATTCAAGAGAAAGGTAACTAACCATGAAGGACCCATGTATAAATGGGTACCTAAATCTAAATCTTGTATTGTAATAGATGTGCCTGGAAGCAGCAAAGACAAAGAAAATGTGGGTGTTGGACAGTGGATGTTCAAGGCACATGACAGGAGACAAAAGCAATTTCCTGTCATTTGAAGAGAAAGCAACAGGAGTTGTCTCTTTTGGAGACAATAGCAAGGCCCAAATTAAAGGCATAGGTAAAATTGGTAAGACAAACTCAGCTCAGATTAAGAATGTATATTTTGTTCAAGGTCTAAAAACATAATTTGCTGAGTATTAGTCAGTTATGTGACAATGGTTATCATGTAAATTTCCAACCTACATTCTGTGAAATCATAGACTCTAAGACTGGGAAAATAGCTTTTTCTGGAAAAAGAAACAAAAACCTTTACTCAGTCTCACTTGAGAGCCTATCTGATCTCACATGTCTCATGTCTCATGATCATGAGAAATGGTTGTGGCACAAGAGAGTTGGGCACATTAACATGAGAACCATTAGTCAACTTGCAAGTCAGTCTCTTGTCAAAGGACTACCTAAAGTAAAATTTGACAAAGACATGATATGTGAGTCTTGTGTAAAAAGTTGTTAGTTCCATAGGCAACACTAGAAAAGGGGGGTTGAATAGTGTTTTATACATTTTGAACATTTTGGAAATCTTGATATAAAAATGCAAAGACATTAAAAGACAATAAAGAGAGAGACTTAAAATCAGAGTTAAAATGAAATATGCGGAAGATAAGAAGGACGAATTTTGACAAAGTTAGAGATAAGGAAAGGTTGAACAAAACGTTGAAAAATTTGGACTCTTGATTAACTAAATTTAATCATTCAGATTTATCTCAAGATACCCTCTGAAAGATATCACAGAGAATCTTTTTAGAACTGTTTCTGAGCTACCTCAGATGATTGATCATTGTCTGAAGTATACATCTAACTTCTGAACCGAGACTGTGTCAAATCCCATTCAAGGTGTTATTTCAGAAGTTCTTCAAAGTACATTCTCAGTGTTACTTCAAATGATATGAAATTAACTGAATGATTTATTATCTTGGAAAACTTGTTTTATTGAAATTGTTGAGTTAGGTTCATTATGAAAATGTTGTTCAACCCCTTCAGAAATATAAAACTGAAAGTAAAAGAGTTTAAGGGAAAGAAGACTTAGGCAAGAAAATTATCCTGGTTCACCCACCAACCAGTGAGCTGCATCCAGTCCCAGGGCAAACCACCACTGGCTTTTTCACTATCTGTAGCACAGATACAAGTATTCTTTCTACAGCCTCTTCAGGCTCAAGTATTCTTTCGTTTTCAACTGCCTCTCCAGGCAACTCATGCAGTATTCTTTCACACAAGCCTTTCCAGGCTTAACACTGAGTACACAAGGCCTCTCCAGGCACAAACTGAGTACACCAACCCTCTCCAGGCTATCATTGAGTACACCAAGCCTCTCCAAGCTATCACAGAGTATTCTTTATTCCACCAAGCCTCTCCAGGCTCTCAGACACATAAAGTGTTTACAACTCAATCTTAAGTTTAAGTTCGTTAGACACTTAAACCCAGATTCTTCTTGTACAAAGAGATTACTGAGTCTAACTCAGGATATAGACAATTACAATCAAAGTACAAGGGTAAGACAGAGATACAAGAGTATGAATTGAGTACAATCTTGTCTTCTGTGTGAGGTACATCTCCCTCAACTAACTTGGCTAAGCTAGATATGCAATTGTGCTTCAGCCATTTTCCTGATGGACTTTGATAAGTGAAAATTAGTTGATAAATTAGAGTACTTTTTAGTTCACTTATCAAAGATAAAATGGTAATTTTGCCCCCATTTTAATCCCTTTTTATTTAATATTAGATAAATTGTATTTATTAATCTATGATTTGAATTTGATGCTATTTTGATGGAAATATTGCTGATTTTTGCAGGATATTGCAAAGATTTGATTTGAAGGATAGATAACATTAAATGAGGGAGAAACCCATCAAACTTCAAGGTCCACAGTTGGTTGGTCTTTATGCCTTCCCGAATTGGGATATCAACATTTCTATTGCCAACCGGTTGAACCAAATAATGGTCAACACCAGGCCAACTGGTTAATTCAGAATTGATCAATACTAGTTCAACTTGGTTGATCCATGAGTTGGTCAACATCTTCAAAGTCTTCCTTAAGGCTATTTATATGTTCTGATGAATTACAGCAGTTGAAGATGTATTGGTTGCCGTTAGAGAGTAAGAGATTCTGGCTCAGATAGTCGTTGTGAAATAGCTTTTCTAAACGGTTGCTTCTTCTTAAGCAAATAGGTGTGCAGAGAACTTTAGTTCTGACACACTGCTGATAAGCTCCTTTATCTTTGAGAGAGTTCCTTTAATTTGAATGGATGTCTTTTTTTCTATATCTCTTCTTCTACTTAACTGATCCTCTGATCTTTCTGTGAATGTGTGGATGTATCCGTTGAGGTTGTCTTTTATCTCGAAATGTGCAAGCTTCCTTTCTGTTCAGCTTCTGACAGTCTGTTACTTTCACCTTTCTCCCTTGATCAGAGCTCATTGCTAATATTTATAGCTAATTGAACTTCTAACATTTCTAGGCAATTGAACTTCTCATATTTGATTTGTTTAAATGATAAGTATAGAGTCTTCAAGGGCAATGATTTGTTCAGATGTTATAAGCTTTGTATATCCTTCAGATGATTCATAAGCTTTCATCTTCAACCATTATCTCATTGGATTTCTTCTGTTTTGACATATCCTCTTCTTCTTCTTCATTTTTGAAATTCATTCAACAAGTTTCTTTCTTCTGTTAGGAGTTGCTTCTCCTCTTCAGATGATTCAGGCTTTGTCTTGCTTTGTTGCTTCTGGTTCTTCTGATCCACATATGAATAAAGATGTTGAATTAAATATTTTTGCTTAACCATCTTTTTCGTCATTTTCTGGTTCAGACAACTGATTTGCTTTTGAGCAGCAATGAGTACAGTCTGTCCGCATGCGCAGTATTTCCTTAGTTGTAGGAGCAACGACTTTTGCAGAATTTCCTTATTTGTGCAAGTCATTTGATCGAGGCAAAAAAGTATGCCTAGCTCTTATACTGAAAAGCAATGCACTCTTGGATAGAGTGTTCTTCACGCTTGACTATTCTTCATAATATCATTTCTTGATTCTGTCATCTTCAGCTTTCTTTGGTTTGGCTTCAGTTCTTCAAACGAAAGGAATTCTTTAGATTATATTCTTTTGTCTTCATTGCTTCAGATGATAGAAAGGACCTTGCTTCATTTATTTCTTCTGATTCTTTGTTTTATCTTCTTTTGACTTGTTCTGGTCTTCTTCTTTTTCGGATCTGCTTCTGATCTTCTTCTGATCTATTCTGGTATTCTTCTGATCTTCTTATTCTTCTGATCTGCTTTTGGTCTTCTTCTGATCTTCTTATTCTTCTGATATGCTTCTGGTCTTCTTATTCTTTAAATCTGCTTCTTGTCTTCTTCTTTTTCTGATCTGTTATGGTCTTCTTCTTCTTCTAGTTCTTCAACTTGAAACAACACAATACCTTCCTCAGTAAAACCTGCTTATATGATCTTATTTGTTAATTATTAAAACCTAAAGATGCTAAGTCTTAAGTCAAGTTTGAATACTCAAACTGATTTATAGACTTCACAAAAGTAAGCACAGCAAATCAAGTTTCAAGTCCAAGTCTCATGTCTCAACCACCAGACCTCTTGAGATCCTCCACATTGACATATTTGGCCCAACTAAGACTGCAAGTCTCAGTGGTAAAAAGTATGGGTTTGTAATTGTGGATGATTTCTCTAGGTTCCCCTGGGTTCTATTCCTCTCTCAGAAGGATGAATCTTATGATTCCTTCAAAACCTTTTGCAAAAAGATTTAGTTTGAGAAAGGGTATGGAATTGGTGCTGTGAGGAGTGATCATGGAGAAGAGTTTGAGAATGCTAAGTTTAAAAGATTTTTTGATAAAAATGACATTACTCATAACTTCTCATGTCCAAGAACCCCTCAACAGCATGGAGTAGTTGAGAGAAAGAACAGGACCCTTCAAGAGATGGCAAGAACTTTGTTGTGTGACTCTGGAATTGAAAAATATTTTTGGGCAGAAGTAGTTAATACTTCCTGCTACATCATAAACAGAGTCACTATAAGGAATATCTTGAATAAAACTACATATGAGCTGTGGAAAGGAAGAAAACCCTCAATTTCATATTTTTATGTGTTTAGTTGTGATTATTATATTCTAAATACCAAAGACCATCTAGAAAAATTTGATACTAAATCAGACAAGGGAATTTTCTTAGGATACTCCCAAACTTCAAAAGCCTGTAGAGTATACAATCTAAAAACTAAGACCACTAAAGAATCTATGCATGTAGTTTTTAATGAGATGCAGGGCAGCTCTCAGAAAGAGGTAGATGAAGAAATTGAAAAGATGGGAAAATTGAGAATCTCAACTCAGGAAGCTGAAGAGAGATCTTCATTTGAACAAAAGCTAATGAGATCACCTCAGTCTGAACATAGAAGAGAAGCTCAATCTGAGAGGTTGTCTCACAGAAGCATCCATCCTAACTCACCTCTTGCACCCCAAGAAGAAGATAAACCAGATGGATAACCTGAGATTAGGGAAACAAGACAAGGAGATCTTGAGATCCAAAATGAGCATGCATCACAACTACCCAGAAGCTAGAGATTAGTGAGATCTCATCCCAGAGAACAGATAATTGGAGAAACCTCAGATACAGTCAGAACCATATCTTCCTTTAGAGATACAGAGAACCTGATGGCTCTTTTATCTGAGATAGAACCAAAAGACATACATGAAGCTCTCAATGATGAGTCCTGGATTAAGGTTATGGAAGAAGAGCTGAACCAGTTTGAAAAGAGTAAAGTCTGGGATCTGGTTCCACCTCCCTCTCATCAATCCATTATTGGAACCAGATGGGTATTCAGAAACAAGCTAAATGAGAAAGGCAAAGTCATGAGAAATAAAGCAAGACTTATGGCACAAGGATACAATCAGCAGGAAGGAGTTGATTATGATGAGACCTTTGCTCCTGTTGCCAGACTTGAAGCCATCAGAATTCTATTGGATTTTGCTGCTCACAAAGACTTCAAACTCTATCAAATGGATGTGAAGAGTGCATTCCTAAATGGAATTATTGAAGAGGAAGTCTATGTAAGGCAACCACCAGGTTTTGAAGATCCCCATCATCCAGAGTATGTCCTCAGACTCAAAAAGGCCTTGTATGGTCTCAAGCAAGCTTCAAGAGCTTGGTATGACAGCTTAAGTTCCTTCTTAATTAAAAATGGCTTCACCAGAGGTCAGATTGATACCACATTGTTTAAAAGGGAAGTTAACAAAGATTTACTGATTGTCCAAATTTATGTGGATGATATTATTTTTGGATCCACTAATGAGTTTCTATGTTAAGAATTCTCAAGCCTCATGCAGGGAGAATTTGAAATGAGTATGATGGGTGAACTGAGATTCTTCCTTGGACTGCAAATAAAGCAATTGTCAGGAGGCATCTTCATCTGTCAAGAGAAGTATGCAAGAGATCTGCTGAAAAAGTTCAAAATAAGTGAGGCAAAGCCAATGAAGACTCCAATGCACCCCTCAACTCAGCTTGACAAAGATGAGACTGGTAAAGCTGTCTCAGACAAGCTCTATAGAGGAATGATTGGATCTCTTATGTACCTAGCTGCAAGCAGACTTGATATTCAGTGTGTTATAGGTATCTGTGCAAGGTACCAATCAGATCCTAAAGAATCTCATCTTACTGCTGTCAAAAGAATTTTTAGATATTTAATAGGAACCACTAATCTTGGTCTCTAGTATGAGAAAGGTTCAAGTTTTGATCTTATAGGATACAGTGATGCTGACTTTGCTGGAGATAAAATGGATAGGAAAAGCACAAGTGGCACTTGTCAATTCCTTGGGAAATTTCTTATATCCTGGTCCTGCAAGAAACAGAATACAATAGCCTTGTCCACAGCTGAAGCTGAATATGTCTCAGCAGCTGCATGCTGCACTCATATATTGTGGATCAAGTCTCAAATGCAAGACTATGCACTCAGGTACTCCAAAATTCCCATTTATTGTGATAACACAAGTGCTATAAATCTTGCAAAAAATCTCGTTCATCATTCAAGGTCTAAACATATAGACATTAAGCATCATTTTATAAGAGACCATGTGCAAAAGGGAAATGTGGAAATTATTTTTGTTGATACTAAAAACCAACTAGCTAATATCTTCACTAAGCCTTTGGTGGAGGAAAGATTTGTTGAAAATCTAAAATTATTAAATATGTGTTCTCTTAGTTAGGAATTATGCTATAAAGATAAGACCAGCTGCAAGTACCATTTAGATGAGACTGAAGAAATCATCTGAGAAGAGATGATGTCTCAGGAACCTACTAGACGAGAAGTGTCTCATAATGAGTCTCAACTCATGTCTCATTATTTACTGAGACGTTACTGTGAATAAAAAGAGTCGCCAAATAACGGCTAGTAACTCCCCACTCATTAGCAAACTAGTCGTTACTATATAAAAAGGAGAGCCAACCACCCTCAATTGTTTCATTAACTGCTATTCCTGCCACTTACGCACTCATTCTCTCTCCCTGAAACCTCTTTTTATTTAAACCAACCCACAGTCTCTCATCTCACCTTTTCTTCTATCTCAATGCGTATCAAAGTCATTGGAATTAAACTTCCCTACTCTGATAAATCATCCTCATCCTCATCTCCTGAAACCAAGATGTCTTTTGATGATGAACAATCCAAATCCCTCAGTGTGCATTCAAGCCAAGAGCGTCTCAACCGCTCTCCATCCCCTCAACCAAGCACTGAATCAGAACCATCTCTGACCCAACCTAAAAAATCCCTACCATCCAAGTCCACCTCTTCAAAGAAAATCACCCCTCTTCCTCTAAGAATGAAGTCTTAGAGGATTGCTTCAAACGTAGCCCAAACCACATCTCACAAACCTCCTAAGTCTCCAGAACATATTGACCTCACTCAACCTGAAGCCTCAAGGAAAGGAAAGGAAAAGCAGTTGAAGGAAAGAAGCTATCGTTTCAGTCAGACTTATTTGAAAACAAAGAAGTTGAAGATAAGTTCACAAAGAAATTTGTTGATAAAAAGATCATTGTTGGTAGGGTCATCTCTACAAAAGAGCTGCGTGATGGAAACTGGGACATTGGTCCCTACCTGAGGAAGCAAGGCTAGGAAGACTATCTGTCTATGATAGAGCCAGTCTCTCCTAAAATGACTAGAGCTTTCTATGCTGGCTGCTATAGAGTCAAAGGCGCGTCTCAAGGACTGCCTCATGTCATTGCCAATCTCAAGGGAGTTCATATTGAACTCACTAAAGAAACTCTGGGGGCCATCATTCAAGCCCCAGTAACTAGAAATAGGCTATACAATGAAGAACACTGGTGGAACCAGATTGGCATCCCTGCAGAAAATGTGGGAACCTCGCTGTTTAAAGGAGGTGTCATTGATAAGTGAAAATTAGTTGATAAATTAGAGCACTTTTTATTTCACTTATCAAGGATAAAATGATAATTTTACCCCATTTTAATCCCTTTTTATTAAATATTAGATAAATTGTATTTATTAATCTGAGATTTGAATTTGATGCTATTTTGATAGAAATATTGCTGATTTTTGTAGGATATTGCAAAGATTTGATTTGAAGAATAGATAACATTAAATGGGGGAAATATGTGCAAGATTTGAGATTGATTGAAGACATTTAATGAAGATTTGAAGAAGATATAATAAATTAATGAGGAGATCACTGCCAATCAATCAAGGATCCTGCAGACAAGCTTCCCAAATAAATCAAAGATTGCTCAATAAATGCAAGGATTTTATCAACCAAAACCAGTCTCAGGGAGAGATCAAGATTAAAAATAGAAAGTTGGAGCTACAGGACGCTACCTGCGCTTCACCTGCGCTATAGCGCAGGGTGAAGCGCAGACTCTCTGGAAGTTGCGCCCCATCCTGCGCTGTAGCGCAGCCTGGAGCGCAACTCATGCTGATTTGTTCCCTGTTGCCGTTTTTAGATAGATTTCTCCCCAAATTTCTTTGTCTTTCCTTAGTCTATAAATAGGAACCTCTTGCACCAGATTCCGTGTGCACGATTATTGTAATCAGCCTATATTTCAGTGATAATGCACCAGAGCTAAGTTTAGAGTAGGAGAGGAGGAGCGCTTCACAAGGATTGAAGATGGTGACGGCATCTTCAGTGGTTTGAATGACTACCTCGTGTAGTTAACTCTCCATTAGGATTGGATGTAATTGATTCTATCCCCAAGTGTATGTAAACTCTATATTATTATTTTAGTGCTCTCTGTCTATAATATTGTTAATCTTATTCTGTACTTAATTCCTAATTCCCGTGCTTGCGCCTGGAGTTATAGGCTAGTCTCAACTAAGTTAGTTTTGATTAGGACTGAGAGTGGGGGAGCAGATTCTGAAGAAACTCATTCTCTGATTGAATAAGAATACTCGGTTAACCACTGACCGAAAATGGGTGTTTACTAATGATTGGTGGGTAGTGTGAGTACCATAATGAAGGCCATCCGACCATTAAGCTTGGTATTAATAAACCGATAGCAAGGAGTTAGTTGATTGTCAATCCAGGATTCGAACATAGGCGTATCCTGATGAGTGATGGTAGTTATAGTACTTGAGCGAAGGTGCGTCTACAACATTAGGCCTCGTTCATCAACTAATTTCCTTTACAAACTGACTAAAAAAGAGCAAAATAAGCCGAGGGTAAGTCTATCGCCTGGGAGAGCCCACATGGATTATCTTTGAGTGTGTGAGGCCGCTGGTAACTCGGGGTCTTAGCAATAAAGTTTGTCTAGGATATTATAGAGTAAACCTAAAATAATAGATAGTTTTTACATGCACAAAAGGGTGAGATGATATGAAGTCCAATCCTAATCCAAGTAAAGTGTCTCTAACTCTTCCGTTCTAATTCCCATTGATATTTACTTTCTCTTTACAATTTCCGCAACAATAATCTCTAAACTGTTGTTTTCCCTTGATAAATAGATCACGGTCTACATAAATTGACCATTCCTTGTGGATACGATACTCTTCTTACTATTATACTGCTGGATTTGTGGTTCGCTTGCCAGAAACCCATCAAGTATTTTTGGCACCGTTGCCGGGGAACGATTTCCAATTTATGTCGACCTTGGCGGTCTAGTTATCAAGGATATTTATCTTAGGATTTCTTTTATTTATTCTTCTTAATATTTTAGGACTTTTTATAATCTAGGAAATTTATAGCTTTTCTATTATTATTAATTTTTCTTCCACACTTACCTTTTTCAAGTTTTCTTGTTTTTGTTTTTGAGAAGCCATGTGTCTCACATCAATTACCACTTGAAGCAGAAATAGGAAGGACATCAAGGAAGAACAAAAGTAGAAACAAGGAAAGGAGAGAAGGGAGAAGTCGAGAAGAAAACAAAAATATTTTATTATTTTATTTTAATTATTTTCTTTAAAAAAATATATTTATTATTATTTAAAAAAAATATTTATTATTATTATTATTTTTAAATAAAAAAAATTATTATAAATTATCTTTTGTTATTTTGTTTTTCTCTTTGTTTGAGCATCTTGATTATTTCTCTTGAGAAAACAGGTAACAGAAAAAGGGGCAGAGCTTAAAGAGACAATTTCAACACTCTCTGATCACCCAAGAAGAAGAAGGGACAAGCCCAAGGAGACAATCTCAACACTCTCTGTTCTACCACCTCAAGTGAAGTGAACGTCACATGGCTTCTGAATGGCAAAATCGAACAAAAAGACTCTTGGGAGACTATATTGTGCCTCAAGGGCTACGTTATCGCTCAAGTATTGTCATTCCAAGTACTGCAAAAGTTGTGGAATTCCAAGCATCACACCTTCAACTTGTTGAAGATCACCAGTTCTCAGGCCTAGAAAATGAAAATCCAAATGATCATCTTTCTACATTCTTTAAACATATTGAAACTATGGGTTTTGCTGAAGAGGACAAATAGGTTGTATACTTACATTTATTTCCTTTTTCTCTTACAGGAAAAGCAAAGGATTGGTTAAGGTCACTCCCCAGCCAAAGTCTGACCAATTGGAACATGGTAGAAGAAATTTTTTTAAGGAGATTCTTTCGCAGGCCATGTTACATTCAAGCCAAGGCAGACATTCCTTCGTTCAAGCAAGAACCAGAATATTTATCCCATGCACCGTTTCAAGGTAAGTTCTCTAATTACAATAATTATTCTAACAATCTTTCACAGGATTGAGGAAGTTACCAAAATCAAAATTTTGGGTGGCAACAAGATGCTATTTCATCCCAGAAGCAAACTTTTAAAGATGAACTCAGGGAAGAAAATAAGAGTCTGAAGCAGTCATTAGAAGCACTCCAACAGCAACTAGACAAACTTTCTCAGCCACTGCAACCAGTTCACTCTTATCCTGGCCAGTCTCCACAATTAATTTGTGATTTTTGCGGAGGTAACCATCTCAATGGTTACTGCTCTTATCCGGAAATTCAAGAAGAGGAAACTAAAGCAATACAAGAAAGAGAAATTGAAGAAAGGAAATCAGAGGAAGCTGCTAAAGAAGAAAAAGAAGAAGACAAAGAAGAGTTCACACATGTATTGCAAGCCAGGGAGCTACCATATCCATAGAATCCCTCCATGGAAGATATGAACATGCTACTTGGAGCCTACATGGAGAGTAACAACATAGTGCAACTCAACATCCCAGTGTTGGAGGCCATAGAGCAATTCATGTTGGAACTGCTCAACAAGAAGAGAGAGTCTCCTGATGCAACAATTGAAGAGATAGCAGAAGCAATAGCCAACCAACAGTCAGAACAGAGCTCAGCAAACGCTCAACCTAACCCTGTAGAATTTTGTCCCACCTTAATTGTTAAATTAACAGGGAAGGAAATCAATGATGTTCTGGCCGAAGAAGATGAAGATGAATCTGAAAAAACACAAGAAAGAGAAGCTAAAGAAGAAAAGAAAGAAGAAGAAGGTGCAGCAGAAGAGGAAGAAGAAAAAGGAGAGGAGGAAACAGAAAAGGTGGTGCTTGAAGAAGAGGCTGACCGTGAAAGGGAGAAAGAGAACAACACATATGAGGATGTACATGATCAAGAAAAAAGAGAAAACGAGTGAACAGAGAGATGGTGAATCAAATCCCGAGGAAGGAAAGGAAGTGGTACCAAGACCAGAGACCTTGCCTTATCCAACCAGTCCTCCAAAGGAAGATCAAGAAAGGCATGGTGCAAGTGATAAACCTTCCAGACCTCACAAAAGAAAGGCCTGCAATCACACTGACCAGGACAAGGCAAAGAGAAGAAAAGTTCATCTAGAATTAAATTCAGAGCCTAGAGCCAGATTGAAGATCAAGTGGTCAGGTGTGTTCCATATCAAGGAACCCCCCGAAGCAAAGAAATTGAGCGCAATCATTTGTGAATCATTCAAGCTTCAGGAGAAGAAGACTCATACACATCAAAGCAAGAAAATAAAGAAAAGAACAGATTGCTCCAAGGTAAGATTATGGGGAGGTTTACAGGCCAGAAAAAGGAAGGATGCAGCACACAGGCTCACCAAAATATTTCAGTTTCAGCCACCTTAAGAGAACAGGCGTCGAGCTATCAGACGTTAAACAAGCGTTTTCTGGGAGGTAACCCAGAGATTTTTAAGTTTTCAATTATTTTCAGTTTTGTTTTATGTTCTTGTTTGTTAATTAGGATTTTTTAGGATTTAGGAAATTTTCAAAATTGATTGGAATAAGTTTGTGGAAAATAATTTTTTTTTTTAAAAAAATAGGAAGTAGCAGAAAACGTGACTGAAAATTGCAAAATTGCATTCTGTTTTCTGCGCTTCAACCTGCGCTGTAGCGCAGGTAAAGCGCAGAATTTCAATTTTAGTCACTGTATTCTGCGCTTCACTTGCGCTGTAGCGCAGGGTGAAGCGCAGGATACGAAATTTTAAAAATCTTTTATTTTCTCATGTAGTACTTCCTAAGCTCTTCTTTTCACTCTTTCCACTCACAAACTTCCATCAATTTTGAAACTTTCAGTTATGTTTTTCTTTAATTTTTACCAATTGAAATCTTCATTTACTCTATTTTTATGATTTGCACTTTAGGGTAGCAACCTTAGGATTGTGAATATTATTGATTATTGCTATCTTGAATGTGATTTTGGCTGTGTGGAACATGAAGAACAAAATTGTTTGATTGGAATGCTCTTTGTTTTGTGAGCTATTAAATTTGAAAGTGTTATGCTCTGTTTCTTTCAAAAATCTTGAACTTTCACTTTCCATGGATAAATTGAATGTTTGCAAAACAAATGAGTATGATTTGTTTTTAGGAAGTCATTACCAAGTGCACTGAACTTTTCTTGTGAAAATATTAATTCTTTGAATTATGCATGTAATTGGTTAATGATAAGCTTCCATGTTCTTCATGAATTGCACAGACTGCTGCAAAGTATAAAGACCAGTTGCCCTCAAACCAATCAGGAGTACTAGACCCATACCCAAACATGTTGCTTGAAGAGTTCCGGATATTCTTGCAGTGGCCTGGGGACAGGCCTATTTTCCCAGGGAGGGATGGAGCAGCAGCAGGACATAGACTTACAGGATACAGAGGATGAAGATTGATACTGGTGTTTTCTTTCTTTTAGTTTTTCTTTTATTTTCTATTATTTTATAGATTTTTTCTAGTTAATTAATATTTTTGTTTTGTAATTCATATTTTTTTAAAATTTTTAGGACCTTAGGAAATTAGGAATCAAAGTAACTTTTTCAAGTTCTCTGTAATAAGTAGTTTAACTAACCAGATTAGGAAAGACGATAGGGTCTTGTGATTAATTCCATAATCAGTTAGGATTAGGGTACTTCTCAAGAGAACTTATCAAGATAGTTAATTAAATCCATTAAGTGCTTTATCAAGGAAATTTTAGCCAATAACCAGTGACATGAGAGCCTAAACACTTAAATTGAGAGCTTTTCACCGCTGCTTGTCAACTGTTATTGCTTGAGTTTCTGAATTCTTTCTTGCTTGTAGAAGATATGGAAGTGACAATGGCATATTTTGTGATTTTAATATTATACTCAGTGCCAAATTGCCAACCCTGATTAAATGTTTCCATTTATTGACTGCCCATTTGACCTTGAATATTTCCTTGATGCACTCTAACCATATTCATTGAATGTAACTTGTCCCTTAACACTTGGGATAGAGAGCAAGGTGCACCACAACGACATGGGGCAAGAGGTTGGTCACAAGAAACTCAAGAGAAGGCACAAGAAAGAACAAAAGAAGGATCCTCACCAACAAATTTTCTATGTTATTCTTTCTGTAAAAAAAAAATTCTACACAAAAGTGTGGAAATTGAATAAGTTAGGGGGAGAATTTCTTCAAACAATGAGGCCAAGCTAAAAATGGGTGACCATTCAAGAATGACCAGGTGAATTGAGAGAAGTCCCAAGCACAATCACAAGATGCTCTCTATTCAAAGTGTTCCTTGAATATCCAGAAAAACCATGATTTCTTGATAGCCCAGCCTCATTACAACCTAAGAAAGACCTTTTGATCCATATTAACTGCTTGCATGTTCAGATCTTGGAAACGGCTATCAATTCTAGTTGTTCAACAGTGGTGACAAAGATTGAGGGAAACACTTACCCGTGAGAATGACAGATTTCCTTGGTTTATCACTTACTGCTTTAATTGCTGTTTTTGAGAAAGTTTAATTGATGTTTGTATTTCTATCCTAATTGATGATTGGTAACATCCCTTGATCCTGAGTTTTTCTTATGTTTGGAAAGTGACTGCTACTTAGGAAAGAGTTGAGGGATAGTTCCTTGAATTTGTTTTTAATTATTAGGAATACACTGGGAATAGAATTGATTTTTGATTGCAAAGAGGCCTCTTGCTTGAGGACAAGCAAGAAGTTAAGTTGGGGGGATTTTGATAAGTGAAAATTAGTTGATAAATTAAAGCACTTTTTATTTCATTTATCAAGGATAAAATGATAATTTTGCCCCAATTTAATGCCTTTTTATTAAATATTAGATAAATTGTATTTATTAATCTGAGATTTGAATTTGATGCTATTTCAATAGAAATATTGCTGATTTTTGCAGGATATTGCAAAGATTTGATTTGAAGAATAGATAGCATTAAATGGGGGAGATATCTGCAAGATTTGAGATTGATTGAAGACATTTAATGAAGATTTGAAGAAGATATAATATAATTAATGAGGAGATCACTGCCAATCAATCAAGGATTCTGCAGACAAGCTTCCCAAATAAATCAAAGATTGCTCAATAAATGCAAGGATTTTATCAAGAAAAGGGAAACAAGGAAAGACAAATCTGCCAAAACCAGTCTCGGGGAGAGATCAAGATTAAAAAGAGAAAGTTGGAGCTGCAGGACGCTACTTGCGCTTCACCTGCGCTATAGCGCAGGGTGAAGCGCAGACTCTCTGGAAGTTGCGCCCCATCCTGCGCTGTAGCGCAGCCTGGAGCGCAGCCTGGGGCGCAGCTCACGCTGATTTGTTCCCTGTTGCCGTTTTTAGATAGATTTCTCCCCAAATTTCTTTGTTTTTCCTTAGTCTATAAATAGGAACCTCTTGCACCAGATCCCGTGTGCACAATTATTGTAATCAGCCTATATTTCAGTGATAATGCACCAGAGCTAAGTTTAAAGTAGGAGAGGAGGAGCGCTTCACAAGGATTGAAGATGGTGACAACATCTTCAGTGGTTTGTATGACTTCCTCGTGTAGTTAACTCTCCATTAGGATTGAATGTAATTGATTCTATCCCCAAGTGTATGTAAACTTTATATTATTATTTCTGTGTTGTCTGTCTATAATATTGGTAATCTTATTCTGTACTTAATTCCCATTTCTCGCGCTTGCGCCTAGAGTTATAGGCTAGTCTCAACTAAGTTAGTTTTGATTAGGGCTGAGAATGGGGGAGCGGATTCTGAAGAAACTCATTCTCTGATTGAATAAGAATACTCGGTTAACCACTGACCGAAAAAGGGTGTTTACTAATGATTGATGGGTAGTGTGAGTACCATAATGAAGGGCATCCGACCATTAAGCTTGGTATTAATAAACCGATAGCAAGGAGTTAGTTGATTGTCAATCCAGGATTCGAACATAGGCGTATCCTGATGAGTGATGGTAGTGACAGTACTTGAGCGAAGGTGCGTCTACAACATTAGGCCTCGTTCATCAACTAAGTTCCTTTACAAACTGACTAAAAAAGAGCAAAATAAGCCGAGGGTAAGTTTGTCGCCTGGGAGAGCCCGCATGGATTATCTTTGAGTGTGTGAGGCCGCTGGTAACTCGGGGTCTTAGCAATAAAGTTTGTCTAGGATATTATAGAGTAAACCTAAAATAGTAGATAGTTTTTACATGCACAAAGGGTGAGATGATATGAAGTCCAATCCTAATCCAAGTAAAGTGTCTCTAACTCTTCCTTTCTAATTCCCGTTGATATTTACTTTCTCTTTACAATTTCCGCAACAATAATCTCTAAACTGTTGTTTTCCCTTGATAAATAGATCACAATCTACATAAATTGACCGTTCCCTGTGGATACGATACTCTTCTTACTATTATACTGCTGGATTTGTGGTTCGCTTTCCAGAAACCCATCAGTCATTACAGACTCAGCCTCTTCCCTAAATCTCTTTGCAAAATTCCTATTCCATCTTGTAGCAAAGTGCATCATGCCAAGAGCTGGAACCGTCAACAAGGTCTACAATCAAGACATGATGGTAATGTACCACCTCAAGCATGGAATTCCCCTCAATCTGCCCTTCCTTATTCTTAGGCATATGGAACACGCATTCCATAACTCAAAAATCACTGCCTCTCTTCCCTTTGGGATGCTGACAACAAGGATCATGAAACACTTCAAGGTGGATCTCAGTGGCTGTGAGGAATCTGATGAGAAACCTGGCTATGTGGGAAAAATCAATCTGAAGTCTCTTGGACTAGATGGTAAGTCCATTCCTCCTCCTACCTTTCCTCTTGAGAATCCTCCTCCTATCCCTGTTACTGCACAAGCTTCCCCCTCTTATAAGATGTCAGACACCCATAAGAAGAAGAAAAAGAAGAAGGCTGCCCAGGACACAACAGAAGGGTCTCAAGCAAAAGCTGAGATCCCTAAAGAAGACAAGAAAAGAAAGTCTCATCAGTCAGTCTCAACTAAGACTGAGATTAAAAAGAAGAAGAAAAAGAAGCACACATCTGAGCATGTCTCATCTGCTCTCACCCAACCATAGCCTCAACCACTCAACACTGAAGAACCTCATGTAGAGGAACCTGTTCCTGAGCCACAACCTCAATATGATGTGCCACAACCTCAGTCTCCACCACCTACATCTCCACCACATATCACTACCCAAGCTGAACCCTCACCATCCACTAAAATAATAGCTGAGACCCTTGTGAGCTTGGAGAAAGAAAATACCACTTCCACTCATGATGAGATGCAGGATACCTAGGTGGCTGCAAATGAAACTCCTACTGATGAGATGCCTACTGTTGAGGCTCCTGGAACACAAAAGACTCCTCCAACGTTTGAGCCATCTCACTCCCAATAGACCTCATTCCCTACACCTGGCAAATTCTTTATGGACACTGTGTTGTTTGACTCCCCTCAGCCCAAATATGATCAATCAGCTCCTCCAACAGCACAGCAACAACAAGATCCATCTTCTGAGCCATCCATTCCTGCACAAATCTCACCATCAATCAATACCTTCCTCAATCAGCTTCAGCAAGAACAACAGCAGCATCAACGGGATCTGAATACAAGACTTGAAAAGAATAAAAAAAAAAGATTCTGAAGAAGCTCAAGCATCACAAGAAGAGGCAAGAGGCCATTCTTGATGGACTTGACACAATCCTTCAAGCTATGCGTACTTCCATTGATTTCCATTAGCAGATGAACCTTCATCTTTCAAATCTGCCTCCTCTGCCTGAGATTCCACAAGTTGTGTTACGCCCTTCTGGACCAGACTCTGACTCATCCTCCTCTCCTTCATCTTAGTTGTCCTAGTACCATTTGATAATGGCAAAAGGGGAAGAGTTGGTTGATAAGTGCCAAATATTAGGATGTTTTGTATGGAAAGAATGGCAATTTTTGGGTTAATTGCATTAATTCTTTAATTGATTTCCTCCAAATTCTAGAACATTTAAGTTAAGCAGTAATATCTGAGTACTGATATAATTGAAACCTTTTAATCCCAATTTTTGATGTTTAATTGCAGGAAATATGAAAGGAGATCAATCAGGAACAAAAGAAGTGAAGAAGCAAGAAGAAAAGAGAAATTCCAAGACAAGTGAAATTTTTTGGCTCATGAGCTAAATTTTTAGCTCATGAGCGAAAATGAGCCAGAGAAGAGTGCTTTTGGGTGCTGAATTGGCTCATGAGCTAAACTTTTAGCTCATGAGCGAATTACCTTACTTCACGTTGAAGAATGCTTTGGCTCATGAGCTAAATTTTTAGCTCATGAGCGAATTTTCATTAAACAACACCTAAAACCAATTTCGAAGTTAGTTTTTGGGGAGTTCGACATTTCTAAAAATAGAACGAAGACTCCGACGAAGAACGAAGGCTACGGAACCGAATTTCTTCATCATCTTTATGGATTGTAAAGTCACCATGAGTGGCTAATCTTCTCCTTTGGGATTGAATGTAAATCGACTCGAACTCGGATATATTCTGGTTATATTTTTATATAGTGATTTTGTTTCTATCGATATTGTTATTTTTGTTCTGTTTATATGTCCTTGATTCTATCTGATCAATAGATTCTAGATTTAGATTTTTGGATCTAACTGGAAAGTATTTCTGAAAATCCGATCTGAACGAAAATAGTCGATATATCGTTATACTAGGAATAGATTTCGATATATTGAATGCTTTAATACTTGAACTTAATGCTGGATGATCTATTGAATATATGAGGAATCAATATTCAAGAGATTAATCTTATGAATTTTATATGTGAGGAATCAATATAAATGACCATTGTGTATGCATCTATATTGATAGTTACAAATGCTATATATTTATATACAACCAGAATATAGAAGAGGGAGATAGATGAAATTCAATCCCAGTTCTCTCACTGATATTCCAAATCAAATTTCATACTTTGTTTTATTATTTGCTACAATTTTAATTTAAATACTTAAATTAATCATGAATCAAACCACTCTCTTTTGTATATATTTACTTTTTGAATTAGTGCAACTTTGAACTACCAACTCCTCGTGGGATCGACACTCTGAATTTATTTTCATATTACTACAGTTGACTAATAGGTACACTTGCCTAGGAGTTCAACATTGGTTAGATATTTAGTATCTGATGAGAGTCTTAGTTTGTTAAGCTTAGTTAGCACGGTTTGCAGCTTTGTGTATGATGTTTTGAAATGGTTAAGATGTAAAAGCATCTTTTCTCTGTTTTGATGAGATGCAGTGGCATCTTTTGCTATGAAATTATGTACTCATTTGCTTTAATTAATGAAATGACTCTCTTTAGCTGCATTAAATCTGTTTCAGCAAAATATTATGTAAAACATCTTTTAACATATTAGATCTCTAACTCAGGGGGAGCTCATCTCATTAAAAAGAAATAGAATTGCACATCTCAGGGGGAGTTTACTACTGCATCTACATCTTAAAATCTAACTGTTTAAATTTTTAAACTCTAGGGTTTGCCATCATCAAAAAAGGGGGAGATTATTGAGACAAACTCACCTCCAAGAGTTTATAATATGACAAACCACTAAGTTTAAATATATGAGATGCATCTTGTTATTACTAACTGCTTGCTCAAGCATGTGGCAGAACAATGTTAGAATCTTTATTGCAGAATTTAAATAAATTCAAGTGTTGCAAAGCATAGAAACAAGAAAACATCAAGAAGCTTGAAGCATCAAATAGCAAGAGACTCAGAGAAAGCTTGAGACGTTGTCTCAAGAACAGATGCAAAGTCAAGAGATTATCTTAAAGTCCAGAGACAGATCCAGTTGTGCAAAATGAGTCACATTAAGCAAAGTAGCAAAAGGATGAGACTTGAACTCTAAATTAAGCAAGAGATCAGCTCAAGAATTGCACAGACACAAGATCAGCTTCAGACGTTATCTCATGATCACACGCAAGAGATGAGATCTAAGTTGAAGATGCAAGAGAAGAGAGCTAGACTCAGAAGAGACTCAAGTACAGTCTAAGTGGTCAAAACATCAAGTCATAATAAAGTGAAAGAAGCCAGTACACTTTGCAATGACACAGTGACGTCTGTACATGCAAAGCATATGCTCTCATCCAGGAAACATGGACTGACACTCTTTCAACGGCTCTCAACGGTCACAAACGGTAAAAAACGACTAACTGCCATCTGAAATAAATACTGAGGGCTACATTGAAGTTAGTGTGAGAGACTACATTGATTATTGAACACTTACTGCACCTCATCTCATCTCAAGTGACATCTCAAGTGCACGTCTCAAGCAGTTCACATCCAGATATGATCTCAACTTGAGAATCTCATCAGTCTCTATCTTCCTCTCTTCTCAAATTGTAATATTATCATTTTTATCTAGAAGAGAGAATTACTAGCTAAAGCCTACTGCCTATCCATACACAGTATGTTTGTGAGCTAGACCCATCTCAACTTCATATTCCTGTAACCTGTCTCATCTAAGATAGGAGTGTGCCTAGTCTTAGAGTGAGTTGTGAGCGTCTTGAAGAGGCTGTAAGAATACTTGTGGCTCAGCCAAGATAGGGAATGCCTAGGCTTGGTGTGAGAGACGTCCTGAAGAGGCTGTAAGAATACTTGTAATTGACGGGTTGTCAATAGTGGAAATCTCACGTGTTGTGAGGACTGGACGTAGCCCAAGGTGTGGGTGAACCAGGATAAGATCCCTGTGCCATCTCTCTTCCTTATCTCTTCATCTTACTTTACATTTAACTTATCTCAAATCAGTTGACAACTAAATAATTGTTTTGAAATATAACTAAATCTGATTTGAGGTTCTAAGATAACTTGAACATAATTAAAACAGCTGAAATTGAAACTGTTTATATCTTGTCTTGACAGAGACCCCTGTTAGGAAAATGCACTAGAGACTTATATATTTATGAATATCCATAACTTGTATCATGTTATTTTATAAAGGCAAACTTATTCTTTTATAATATAATTATTGTCCTTAGAATAGTAAGCTTAAACTTCATAAGAAATCAAGTAGATGACTTGATCGTGAGATCTTATAAAGAACTATTCTTAAATAGTCCCTAGTCAAATCTTATGACAAAGATGCATTTAGACTAGTATGTGAGTTCATTGATGATCACATCTCACAGATCATGGATATGAGATATCATGTGCTCACATAGGTACACATTAAGAGTAATGGTGTACTGCATAGACCCACCTTAAGAACGGTTCATGGATTGTTACATAAGTGTCATGAACGTTTCTTAAATTGATAAATGTTATATAAAGTCCTTTGACCTTAAATAACTACGATTCCTACATAAGGAATTATGTGTTTTGAATATCATCAAACGTTGCCTGTAACAGGGTGATCATAAAGTTGGTATTTGAACATATAATAAATTATGTGGAGGAATATAAGTGCCCTAGATGGGATTTGTCCCTCCTATATAACAGGAGTTATATCTGTAGGCCTCTTGATAAAGTGAGACTGCAAAATGCATGTCCATCCTCAGGAGGATAAACATGAGATGTTTATTTTCTGTATAGTCTACTTGGGGATCAAGAAAATATAAATTGAACTATACAAGGTTGACACAATCCATGCCCTTGTGTTCAATTAGATATTTGGACAAAGGGACAGATCATATAAATTATCATAAAATAGGATTTGTCAAAGTTGTTGATATTCTCAATATTTGGATAGTGATGTATTGCTAGATGCCGCTCACTATTTATGATATTAAATATAAAAGAGTTTTATTTTAATATCATAACCAAATATTAAAAGCCTATTGGGTCACACGCATACAACAAGCCACTAGGAAAGGATAATAATTCTAATTTAATTAGAATTATAACCTAATGGGACAGGCCCATATGTGTTAGGGATAAGTGAGTGAGGGGTAAAACCCTAGCCACCACTCTATAAATAGAGCATGAGATGCATTCCCCACACACATGAAAAATAAGAGTAGTCGCTCTTACTCTCCAAAACACTTCTAGCAAAGTTGAAGAGGGTTTCCTAGTTTGGCTGTTGGTGTGGATACCAATAAAGACGTGGTTGCTCTTGCCTCGTTCATAATCCTAATAAGGTACGACCTTTTGTTTTATACCTTTTTATGTCTTGATTCGTGTTTTCGCATAACAATCGTAACAAGGGAGGGAATCCATTTATTTTCGCTGCACCCTGACCACATGCTTGATTCCCTTCAATTGGTATCAGAGCGTTGGTTTGCGATAAACACATTTTAGGCTTTTAATCGTTTGAATATAGTGATATTCTGGTTTTACTGTTTGAAAAATGCATAAACGCCATTGTTCGTTGTTATCTGTGTTTCATCTGTGATGGGCGCAGGTGAAGCGCAGCATACAGATTTTGAATCTAAAATCCGGGCTTCACTTTCGCTGAGCGAAAGTGAAACGCAGATGAAACGCAAGTGAAGCGCAACTTTCAGATTTTGAATCTGAAATTTGGGCTTCCGAAGCGCAGATGAAGCGTAAGTGAAGCACAACTTAATGAATTTGATTCTGGAACCTACGCTTCACCCACGCTAGGCGCAGGTGAAGCGCAGGTGCGCGTTTAGTTTATTTTGATTCCATTCTTCATTGTTTTTGTGCATGATGTATATATATTTGTTCTGGTGTTGGAGGGTCCCATGGAACACGAAAAGTTCATGTCTTGGGCGTCAAAGGATTCAATTGTTGAAACCTTGTCTCGACTCAAATGTTGGCTGCGATAAACATGCCACTTATCAATTTGCTGACAAGAGCGTATTCGAATGATACGAGGGACTTACCTGTTTACAGGTTCGTGAAGTATTCGTTTGATGCGAGACACTTATTGATGATTGGTTAAGTGTTTATGAAATCCAAATTTTGTTTTGGGGCGCTACGCAATGTGTTATTTCGTATGCGTGTGATCAAACCTCACTTAATATTTACATGTAATTATATCACTCGTTTTACAATCAATGGATGTTGAGTTAGCATGATAATTGGTTATGTCCTTAGTTGTTTTATTTTAAATACGACCTGCGTGTCGTGCCTTACCTCTTAACATTCCTGTTGTAATTCTCTTCTCATCTCTATCCCCCCGTATGTTAAACGAGGTTTCTTCTTGTTATGTAATATATTCGGGAAGACATGGAGTCAATGGAGCATGTGGAGACATGTGGATGGAGACTTCAAGATTATATATGATGTAATTTTGTATTGGTATTTTAGGAGGCCATAACCATATCATGTATTTGTATGAGATGCATGTTTGTATGTTTTGTTAAATGGTTTAACAAGAAATAAAATTAAAACAATCAAATCCCTCAATGCTTGTTTTGCCTTCCAATGAATGACACACGTCAAGACTAGAATCGATTAAATGTGGGTCTGCTAAAGCAGGGTACATTTATCTATTCTAGTGAGGCGCGAAAGGATAAAAATGATATCCAATTGTCAACCATTGGGTTTTGATTGGGTATATTCAATAAGATTGAAAAACCTAGAGGCACTAATATTAAGTCATGATTTGCCTTCCAATGTATTGCACTCGTCAAGGCTAGAATCGATTAAAGTGTGGGTCTACTAAAGCAGGGTACCTTTATCTATTTTAGTGAGGCGCGATGGGATAAAAAGTAATATCCAGCTGTCAAACATTGGGTTTTGACCTAACTAGGTATATTCAATAGGATTGAAGAACCCAGAGGCACTAAGTTAGGCATTAATTCATAAGATGAATTAGAATAAGAGTTATTCACCTAACTATATATATCCAAGAGTTGTATGAGATATAATTGGAAATCATGTTCCTACCTAAATAACCTTTTTTTAAGCGATCAGCCAAAGCTGACTTAAAATTAGGTGAAATATGGATCTTGGCCCACTAGAAAATCTAGTGATGAGATTTTTTTATTCTTTATATTGAGGGTACTTGTTTTGAATCAAAATAGTGGGAGACATATTTATTTAAAGACCTTATTAAATCTGTTTGTTATATGATACTTACATGCATATTTTTTAACACAACAACACAATCTTTTACTGCGATATGTCCTTAAGAAGGACAAACTGTCTGGAATTAACTTTCTAGACTGGTATGGAGACCTAAGGATTGTCCTTAGGAATAATAAAAGGTTGTATGTCCTGGAAGGGCCTATTCCTGAAACACCCGCTGCAAATGCTTCGAAAGCTTACAAGGATGCTTTTAGAAAGCATCTGGATGTTGCTCTCGATGTAGGTTGCCTTATGCTTATTACCATAAATTCTGAAAACAACATGAGAACATGGATGCGTACAATATGATCGTACACTTAAAAAGGCTTGGATTCCCATTAGGCCAAGAGTTGGCCACTGATCTTGTCCTGCAATCGTTGCTGGACAGCTATAGTCAATTCATCATGAACTATAACATGAATGAATTTGACAAATCGCTGCCAAAATTGCTAAGCATGTTAAGAACAACTGAGCAAAATATCAATAAAGGTAAAGGGAAGGCAATATTGATGGTCCAACCTGAAAAGGCAAGGGCAAGAAGAAATTCTTGAAACCTATGGGCGGGATAGCTAAGGAAGGAAAATGTATCCACTGTGGCCAATCAGAACATTGGAAACTGTGTAAAGTACCTGGAGGAGATCAAGAAGAAGGGAAGTGAGACTTCTACTTCAGGAATCTATGTTATAGAAGTCAATTTACCTACTTCTGCATCTTGGGTATTGGATACCAGATATGAATCTCACATTTGTGTGAATGTGTAGGATCTAAAGGGAGTAGGTCATTGGCTAAGGGAGTCGACCTACGTGTGGAAATGGAGCTAGAGTTGTTGCCTTAGCCGTAGGAACCTATTGTTTAACTTTGCCAACTGGACTAGTTATTGAACTGGATGATTGTTATTTTGTGAATATTAATTTCTTTCTTGTTTAGACAAGAGTGGTTTTTCATTCATAATAAAGAACAATAGTTGTTCAATTTATTTGAATGATATTTTTAATGGTTGTGCAAAGTTGAACAATATGCTCTTGATAAAGTTCCTATCTATAACATAAGTGATAAGAGGGTCAAAACGAATGATTTTGAACCCGACTTATCTTTGGCATTGTCGCTTAGGCCGTATAAATAAGAAATGCATATCCAAACTCCACCAAAATGGTTATTTGGACTCATTTGATTTTGAATCAATTGAGACATGTGAATCTTGTTTATTGGGAAGATGACCAAAACCCCATTCACCGATAAGGTGAGAGGGCCGATGATCTTCTTAATCTCATACATAGTGATGTATGTGGGGCCCATGGGCACAATGGATAGAGGAGGTTTTCAATACTTCATCACTCTTACTGATGATTTCAGTAGATATGGGTTTGTGTATTTGATGAAACACAAATCTGAGGCCTTTGAAGAGTTCAAGGAATTTAAGAATGAAGTACAGAACCAACTTGGTAAGACTATTAAAACACTTCGATGAAATCGAGGTGGAGAATACTCAAGCCAACAATTTGATGACTATCTAAGAGACTGTGGAATAACATCTTAACTCACTCCTCCTGGAACACCTCAATGGAATGGAGTTTCATAAAGGAGAAATCAAACTCTATTAGATTTGGTTCGATCTATGATGAGTCATACTGATCTCCCCGACTCCTTTTGGGGTCATGCTTTGTTAACAGCAGCCTTCGCACTAAACCGTGTTCCATCTGAGGTTGTCATAAAGACACCATATGCGATATGGACTGGGAAACGACCTAGTATGTCTTTTATGAAGATTTGGGGATGTGGAGCTTATGTGAAACTCCAAGTTTTAGATAAGCTAGGACCCAAATCAGATAAGTGCTTATTTGGAGGATACCCAAAAGAAACTGAGGGTTACTACTTCTATAATCCTAGCAAAGACAAAATGTTTGTCGCTAGGACTGCTGTATTCTTAGAGAAGGAATTTGTCTCTAAGAAAATGAGTGGGAGCCAATAATGGAACAAGACCAGATACCACAAAATGTTGTGGAGCCACCTGCTCAAGTAGCGCAAGACTTGCGTAGGTCAGATAGGATACGTCACCAACCTGAGAGATATGGTTTCCTTGTATCTCAGGAAGGGGATGTATTGATAATGGATCAAGGTGAACCAGTGATCTACCAAGAAGCTCTTTTGAGTCTAGAATCTGAGAAATGGCTTGATGCCATGAGATCTGAAATAGATTCCATGTACACTAACAAGGTATGGATCTTGACTGAGCCACCCGAAGGGATAAAACCCATAGGGTGCAAGTGGTTTTTCAAAAGGAAAACTGACATGGATGGTAATGTAAGTACCTTTAAAGCACGGTTGGTGGCTAAGGGTTTCACGCAAATTCATGGTGTAGACTATGATGAAACCTTTTTCCCCAGTTGCCATGCTTAAATCTGTTCGGATCTTGCTTGCTATTGCAACTTACCATGATTATGAAATCTGGCAAGTGGATGTCAAGACAGCCTTCCAAAATGGAAGCCTTCTTGAAGATATGTGTCTGATACAACCTGAAGGTTTTGTTATACCTAAAGGTATATAAGTTGCAACGATCCATTTATGGATTAAAGCAAGCTTCTAGAAACTGGAATCTTCGTTTTGATGAAGCTATAAAGCAGTTTGGTTTCATTGAAAATAAAGATGAACCTTGTGTCTACAAAATGGTTAGAGACATCATAGTGGTTTTCTGGTTTTGTATGTAGATGACATACTCCTCATAGGAAATGACATTCCTACCCTTCAGTCTATAAAGACTTGGTTAGGAGATTGTTTTTCTATGAAAGATTTGGGTGAAGCTACCTATGTGTTAGGTATCAGGATCTATAGAGATAGATCTCAAAGATTGCTTGGCCTAAGTCAAAGTACATGCATAGACAAAGTGTTAAAACGGTTTAACATGCAAGATTCTAAGAAGGGAATTTTGCCTATGTCACATCGTATAAGCCTATCTAAGGCTCAATCTCCTTCTAGTAAAGAAGAGAGAGATCGCATGAGTAAGATCCCTTATGCATCTGCTATAGGGTCTGTCATGTTTGCCATGTTATGTACTCGACCAGAAATATCATATGCTTTAAGCATAACTAGTAGATACCAGTCTGATCTTGGTGAAGGTCACTAGACAACAGTCAAGAACATCCTTAAGTACTTGAGAAGAACTAAGGATTCATTCTTGATATATGGAGGTGAGGAAGAGCTACTTGTAAAGGGTTACACTGATGCTGGCTTCCAAACCGACAAAGATGATTTGAGATTGCAATCAGGTTGTGTGTTTTGTTTGAATGGTAGCGTTGTGAGCTGGAAAGATTCCAAGCAGGAAACAGTCGCTGATTCTACCACATCAACAAAAACCCTTGTTCAGCAGAAGCATGAATGGCACACTAGATCATTAGGCATAACATTTATTTCTGAATGTCTCTAGTGCAAGTGGGAGATTGTTAGGAATATGCACTAAAGACTTATATATTTATGAATATTCATCACTTGTATCATGTTATTTTATAAAGGAAAACTTATTCTTTTAGAATATAATTATTGTCCTTAGAATAGTAAGCTTAAAATTCATAAGAAATCAAGTAGATGACTTGATCGTGAGATCTTATGAATAACTATTCTTAAATAGTCTCTAGTCAAGTATCATCTTAGGACAAAAATGCATTTAGACTAGTATGTGAGTTCATTGATGATCACATCTCACAGATCATGGATATGAGATATCATGTGCTCACATAGGTACACATTAAGAGTAATGGTGTACTGGACAGACCCACCTTAAGAACGTTGCATGGATTGTTACATAAGTGTCATGAACGTTTCTTAAATTTATAAATGTTATATAAAGTCCTTTGACCTGAAATAACTACGATTCCTACATAAGGAATTATGTGTTTTGAATATCATCAAACGTTGCCTGTAACAGGGTGATCATAAAGTTGGTATTTGGACATATAATAAATTATGTGGAGGAATGTGAGTGCCCTAGATGGGATTTGTCCCTCCTATGTAACATGAGTTATATCTGTAGGCCTCTTGATAAAGTGAGACTACAAAATGCATGGCCATGCCCAGGAGGATAAACATGAGATGTTTATTTTCTGTATAGTCTACTTGGGGATTAAGAAAATATAAATTGAACTATACAAGGTTGACACAATCCATGCCCTTGTGTTTATTTAGATATTTGGACAAAGGGGCAGATCATATAAATTATCATAAAATAGGATTCATCAAAGTTGTTGATATTCTCAATATTTGGATAGTGATGTATTTCTAGATGTCACTCACTATTCATGATATTAAATATAAAAGAGTTTTATTTTAATATCATAACCAAATATTAAAAGTCTATTGGGTCACACGCATACAACAAGCCACTAGGAAAGGATAATAATTCTAATTTAATTAGAATTATAACCTAATGGGCCAGGCCCATATGTGTTAGGGATAAGTTAGTGAGGGGTAAAATCCTAGCCACCACTCTATAAATAGAGCATGAGATGCATTCCCCACACACATGATAAATAAGAGTAGTCGTTCTTACTCTCCAAAACACTTCTAGCAAAGTTGAAGAGGGTTTCCTAGTTTGGCTGTTGGCGTGGATACCAATAGAGACGTGGCTTCTCTTGCCTTGTTCATAATCCTAATAAGGTAATACCTTTTGTTTTATACCCTTTTATGTCTTGATTTGTGTTTTCGCATAACGATCGTAGCAAGGGAGGGAATCCATTTATTTCCGCTGCACCCTGACCACATGCTTGATTCCCTTCAACTAGTCAGCAGACTTGAGATCACGTCTCAACTTTCAATTTCAGTGTGCAAATTTCAGGAACATTTTTTAAGAAGTCTCTATTCAACCCCCCTTCTAGAGACATTCAGCCAACTTCAAGAAAGGTATTGGATGCTCGCATTGTGGGAAGCCTGGACTGAAGTTGGCTGAATGTCTCTAGAAGGGGGGTTGAATAGAGACTTTCTTGTAACTTGTTCCTGTACAAAACTTTAAGTATTTGAAAATTAATGTTGAGATATGATCTCAAGTCAGACGACCTCGAATCTCAGTTAAGACAGGTTAAAGACAATGTAGATTTTAAAGCCCTTTGCCTAAACACGGGCTGTCTTGTATTGTTAAAGTCTGTTTTAGTTTTGATCAGTGATGTTTATGTGAGATTAGATATATCAAAGTAGAAGATAAGGAAGAGAAGGACACAATGATCTTATCCTGGTTCACCCACTCCTTGGGCTACGTCCAGTCCTCACAACCTGTGAGATTTCCACTATTGACAACCCGTTAATAACAAGTATTTTTACTGCCTCTTCAGAACGTCTCTCACACCAAGCCTAGGCACCTCCTATCTTGGCTGAGTTACAAGTAATCTTACTGCCTCTTCAGGACGCACACACTCACTCTAAGACTAGGCTTCCTCATATCTCAGATGAGACATAGTTACAATGAATGATAGTTTAAAGTTGTTCTAGCTTAATCACACACAATGTGAATATACAATAATTCTTAGCTAGAAAAATTCTCTTCTCAAAAGAATATAAATATAAGTGAGATGAGAGAAGAGAGTATTGAGACTACAAGTGCTCCTTTTGGTAAAGTCTGGTCTGATGGACAGGCACTTTGAGATGAGACGCTAGCTTTAAGATCTGAGATGAGATGTAGTGATTGATTATTCAGCAGAGTGTCTCACTTCTTCACTGTAGCTTTCTGCTTTTTATTCCAAGGTGAACTAGCCGTTATTTGGTCGTTTATGTTACTTGAGAGCCGTTGGAAAGTAGCTGTTAGAGAGGAGATATATCCTGGACAAGAGATGACTTATATCCCACTTTTAGGTGATGTAACATGTGATAGCGTGCAGTGTACTTTCTTGTCCTTGTGTTGACTTTACTTTTTACTTTTACACAGACTGTAATCTTCAACTTTGATTCTCATCTCTTTGACTATGCTTGAGACTTATCTCCTAGTCTCTTCTTAGAGCTTGCATCTCTTTCATGAGCTTGCGTCTCAAGCTGAGCTGGGGTCTCTTCATGAGATGATGCATTTGGATCTGATTTCTTGTATACTTAGGTTCTGAATCTCATATGTTAGGTCTTCTGTGTACATGATGCTTAATTGATTTTCTGAACCTTGGTTCTTTGATTGATGAGATGACCTATCTTCATTGAGCTTGCATCTGATCTTGAGATGGCGTCTCAAGTTGTTTCTAAATCTCTTCACTTGTTGTTTGATAAGACTATGAGTCTTTGCTCTTTGATGCTTCATATTTCTAACTTCTTGTGTTTTGCTATGAAGAACGTGTTTGAGTATTTATCAAATACGTAATTGAATCTGCAAAGAACAAGGTCTAAAAGAAATCTGCCACAAGCTCAAACAACACAGTTAGTAATAACAAGATGCAGCTTAATTTTTTTAGCTCATGGTTAAACTTAATGGTTTGGTATATTAAAAACTCTTAGGAGTGAGTTTGTCTCAACATGGACATCATGTGTCTACATGCAAACACAAGAAAAAGAGCAGACCTATTGCTAACAAAAGAGTACCCAAAAAGATATGGGTACCTAAATCTTTGCTTATTCCTGTTGCGGACGTGTTTAATAGGACAAAGGAGACACCACAAATGGTATTTGGACAGTGGATGCTCGCGTGACATGACGGGAGAAAGGTCTTTGTTCCAAAGCCTTAGACCCAAAGATGACGGTGTGGTCACTTTTGGAGGAAATCAAAAAGGGAAGATCACAGGTATAGGATCTGTAGGTATTTCCCCTCTCTCTATTATTCAGAATGTTCTTCTTGTGGAAGGACTTCAACACAACCAGCTGAGCATAAGTCAATTATGTGATAATGGATATGTTGTGTCCTTCACCAAGGATCGTTGTGTAGTCAAAGACTCTTCAGATCAAATCCTTTTTTTTTTTGCCAAGAGACACAACAATGTGTATAAAATAGATCTTGAGGAACTTGCATATCAAAATGTGACATGTCTTCTTTCTGTAAAAGATGAAAAACAGATTTGGCATCAGAAACTTGGGCATGCCAACTTGAGATTAATCTCAAAGTTAATAAAGCATAACTTTGTAAAGGATTGCCCAAGCTCTCTTTCAAATATGATATTTTATGTGAAAACTTTCTTAAGGGTAAACAGACAAAAAGCTCTTTTAAGAGTAAAAATATTGTGTCTACCTTAAGCCTTTAGAACTACTTTACATTGATTTGTTTGGTCCTACAAAAACTGAAAGTATTGCTGGTAAAAAATATGGTTTGGTCATTGTGGATGACTTCTCTAGATTTACATGGGTGTTATTCCTCAAAAGCAAGGATGAGACTTTTGAGAATTTCACAAAATTATGTAAGAAGGTGAAAAATGAAAATGGATTTTGCATATCTTCTATCAGAAGTGACCATGGTGGTGAGTTTGAAAACTCAAGCTTCAGAATGTTCTATGATGAGAATGAGATCTCACACAATTTCTCTGTGGCAAGAACACCTCAGTAAAATGGGGTTGTTAAGAGAAAGAACAGAAGGTTGCAGGAGTTGGGTAGAACCATGCTCATTTCTAGCAACCTACCAAGATCATTCTAAGCATAGGCTATTCATACAACTTGCTACATTCAAAACAGAATTTTGGTAAAACCAATTCTTAAAAGAACTCCCTATGAATTGTGGAGAGGAAGGAAACCCAACATTTCTTACTTCCATAATTTTGGCTGTGAGTGTTTCATACTTAACACCAAAGATGATATTGGAAAGTTTGATCCTAAATCTGACAAGGGATTTTTCATTGGATATTCAGAAACTTCAAAGGCTTATAGGGTTTATAACTCTAGAACCTTGACAGTAGAAGAATTTATCCATGTTAGATTTAATGATACTAAAGAGAGGGATAGGGAACTATCAGATCTAGAAGATGATTTTGCAGGGATGGAACTAAATCCAACTTCAGAGAAGACAAGGGTAAAAAATGAGGAACCTGCTAAAGAACCCTCTGAAGTACCTGCTGAACAACTTATTGAACAACCCGCTGAAGATGATCCTTTTCAAAGAGTTGATGTTGAGTCTCAGAATGAGCATGTATTTCCTCGTAGAAATGAGTGGAGATACAAGTCTCATCATCTGCAAGAGCAAATCATTGGTGAAACTTCAGAAGGTGTAAGAACAAGATCAAGACTTAGAGATGTCAATAATCTTTCCCTCCTATCTAGCCAAAGAATATCGATGAAGCTCTGCATGATGAAGGGTGAATCCTAGCCATGCAGGAAGAGCTGAATCAATTTTCCAGAAGTAATGTTTAGACTCTTGTTCCTAAACCCCATGGGAAAACAATTATTGGAACCAAATGGGTGTTCAGAAACAAGCTCTCTGAAGATGGAAAAGTGATCAGAAACAAGACTAGATTGGTTGCTCAAGGCTACAATCAGCAAGAAGATATTGATTTCACAGAAACCTATGCACCTGTAGCAAGGCTTGAAGCCATTAGGATTTTGCTTTCTTATGCAGCAAATAATGACATCAAACTATATCAGATGGATGTAAAGAGTGCTTTCCTTAATGGGTTCATTGAGGAAGAGGTATTTGTTAGACAACCCCTGGCTTTGAAAATCCAATTTTTCCTAATCATGTTTTTAAATTGAAAAAGGCTCTATATGGTCTTAAACAAGCTCTCAGAGCTTGGTATGACAGATTGAGAAATTTTCTTCTCAGAAATGGTTTTGAAAGAGGAAAGGTTGATACAACCCTTTTTAGAAAAATGTCTAACAAAGATCTATTTCTTGTTCAGATATATGTTGATGACATTATATTTGGATCAACAAATTCTTCATTATACATAGAGTTTTCAAGGCTAATGCAATCTGAGTTTCAAATGAATTTAATGGGTGAACTCAAGTTTTTCTTAGGACTTCATATTAAGCAAGAGTATGATTGTATATGGATCCATCAGGAGAAATATACAAAAGAAATGCTTAAGAAGTTCAACATGCATGATTGCAAACCTATGTCAACTCTTATGCATCCTTCTACCATTTTAAGTAAAGATGAAGGAGAAGAATTTGTTGACCCAACAATGTATAGAGATATGATTGGATCTCCATTGTATCTTATTAAGGGTAAAAGTAGAAAAATCATAATTAATATTATGTTGAACTTCTAAATAAGACAAATAAATAGGAATGAAAAAATCTTCAAATGGGACAGATAAATAGGAATAGATGCAGTAATATAAATAATGACTTTAATGAGTATGTACTAAATGTAAAAAAATTTTACATTGTCATATAATGTTGTATTGTTGCGTCATTTAATTAATAAGATCGACATCTCGAATTTTCACATCATTTAATTAATAAGACATCTCATATGTAAAACCTTTTCACGTTAACAATATTTACCATTAAATTCATAAATATTCCTCATAACAATTTATGTAATACATATAGTATATATATATATCGGTTTTTCTAACCTGTGCAATATTACACGGGTTAATAAATCAAAAGTGGAAAGATTTTATTGAAATTACAATTACCACAACATCCAATGCATTAGTAATATGAAAGTTATATTTTCCAATAAAATCTTTCCACTTTTGATTTATTAAAATGTGCAACATTACACAGGTTAGAAAAAATGTATATATCTATTGCATTTAATATAGTATTAATCACACATTAAATGAATTGCAATAAATACTACTTATATCATTATACTCCCTCCGTTCCTTTTTATCTGTCGTTTTAGAGTCTAAAATTTGTTTCTAAATAACTGTCGTTTTCACATACCAAGGCAACAATAAATGCTAATTTTCCAACTTTACCCTCTTCCAAAATTATTAAATAGTGGGGTATTTATTGCATATGACTAGAAATAGTGGAGAACTTTAAATGCTTTAATAAGGGAGAGAAAGGGTATATTTGTAAACAATGGATCTAAAAAGACACACTTATTGCATTTCTTAATCCATGTGCAAAAACCTTAAACGACAGATAAAAAGGAACGGAGGGAGTATATAATTACACATTAAATGAATTGCAATAAGTATTACTCTTATAAAATTATATATTATATATTTAATAAAAAGAGCATTCAATAGATTGTTGAAAGTTGACTTCTTTATTCCATAAAAATTTACGATAAAGGGATGGTGCCCCATACCAAGAGAGAGAAAACCTTTAGGGTCAAACAACATTTACAAAGGACTTAATTACATTCAATAAAAAAAAAGCGTACTTATATATTTAATTAAAAGAGCATTAAATTGATTGTTAAAAGTGGACTTTATTGTATACCACTCTGGGGTTAAATATAAGCAACTCAAATTCAATTTTGTTGTTCTTAAATATAAGCAAAAGTTAACCACTTTCACCCTATTAATTATTAAATGTTAGTATCAGCACAATATCCTTATTTAATTTATCTTTCCTTTTTAATGACCTATTTTGCAATAATTATTAGGAATGATAGTTTAGTAAAAGCAATTCACTTTTTATGTGAGTTGGATAAAATTTAATGAGGTTAACTAATATTCTTAATTAGCGTGAATTAATTAACTTTTGTTTATATTCAAGACTAGAGTAGTATATGCTTGCTATTACCAAAAATAAAAAAATAAAAAATAAATATAAAAATGATCATCATTGCATTTAATATAGTATTAATCACACATTAAACGAATTGCAATAAATTCTACTTATATCATTATATATAATTACACATTAAATGAATTCCAATAAGTATTACTCTTATAGAATTATATATTACATATTTAATTAAAAGAGAATTTAATAGATTTTTGAAATTTGACTTTTTTATTCCATAAAAATTTATGGTAAAGGGATGATGCCCCATATCAAGAGAGAAAGACTTTAGGGTAAGAGAACATGAAAAACTAAAAAATAAATATAAAAATGCTCATCATTGCATATATAGTATTAACACACATTAAATGAATTGCAATAAATACTACTTATATCATTATTATATATAATTACAAATTAAATGAATTGCAATAAGTATTACTCTTATAGAATTATAAATTACATCATCCTTTCTTTTTATATGTCGTTTAAGGTTTTTGCACAAGGATTAAGAAATGCAATAACAATGTTTTTAAGCCTCTTTTTTTTTTCAAAGATACCCTTTCTCTTTCTTTCATTAATGCAACTAATATTTCTCTTTTCTTAATAACTATGCATAAACGCCATGTGTTTTTGTTCACATGGTTTACTTCTTACCATCAATTTTTTGTTGGAAACATGAAAAATACATTTATTGAAACTTTGAACTCTTAAAATATTTATGATATAGATTTATATTAAATATTTAAAATAAAAATAATAAGATTACAATAGGGATAAAATTGGAAAGAAAATATTTATTATTGCATTGATATTTGAAAATGACATTTATTTAGAAATAAATTTAAGACCCTAAAATGACAATTAAAAAGAAACGGGGGGAATCAATATTTAATAAAGAGATTATTTAATTGTTGAAAGTCGACTTCTTTATTCCATAAAAATTTATATATAGTAAAGGAATGGTGCCTCGTACCAAGAGAAAGAAAGTATTCGGGCGAGAGAGCATTTACAAAGCACTTAATTACATTCAATAAAAAAGTGAACTTTATATATCTAATTAAAAGAGCATTAAATTGATTATTAAAAGTGGACTTCATTTACCAAAAAATAAAAAACTAAAAAATAAATATAAAAATTCTCATCATTGCATTTAATCTAAAATAAAATTTAAATTACCTACAAATTAAACTCTTTGAAAATAAAATGTGATACCAAATTTTATCACGAGATGCGTTGGAGTGGGGTTGTTTCAACTTAACAAGTTGTCATGAGTTCAAGCCAGGGATATAGAGTTGTGATCATATACCAAACAAAAATTAAGAATTTTTTTGTTTATTTATAATTATATTAACTAATTAAAAAAATTTCTAGCTATAGTAATATACTAGGAAAAAGTGTAATGGTAAGTAGGGTGTCGAAAAATAAACAAAGTGAAGACAAGATAAAAGATTAAATAAAAATTTTCTCTCTGTAGTAATAAATAAGAGAGCTAGAGAATAAATAAGGAAAAAATATTTTCACGATGAAATAATTAAATTTATAAAATCAATATGGAAAGTTAAATAATAGATTATATATTAAATGATAATTACCAAAGGGTTGTGGCTCAGTTGGCAACGCAGACTCAGATTTTGGGAAGAGCTCTTGGGTTCGATCCCCATTAAACACACTTTTCGGGAGGGGTGAGGAGCCTTAACTGTGACTAAGCCCCGAACAGGATTACCACTGGTAATAGAGGATACCTGTTGTTAACACAAAAAAATGATAGTTTTAATAAATAAATAATAATAATTAAAATTAAGAGAAACTTATATACCGTTTAAGAAAATTATTTTCATGATAATATAATTAAACAAAAGTAAAGCCTTTAAATACTCTTTAAATACTCTCACGACTTGTATCTATTTGGTTTATAGTTGAATAGAATTGATTCTAAAATCAATTATTAAAAATGAGCAATGCAAATTTTATGTTGGAAGAAAGTAATTTCAAATCAATTTTAGTGGAAAAGTGTCGATTCGTCCAACTCCCTGGTAGGATTTTAAACTACTTGACATTTATAAATGGTCTATTTTTTTGTTTTTATATTTGAAAAATTATACTTTAATATTTTTTACATAATTCCTTTTTTAGTTTTTAATTTTTTCCTCATAGTATTTATCCATCCAGTAAGCAAAATAATAGTTTTCCATATCGCTAGGCATTAACGGGACCCTTTTAATAATATATTTTTCATACATATGAATCATATATGGTTGAGAAAGTCAAACCCCTTCCACTTAAAACAACATGTAATAATAATTTTTTATTGAGAAATTATTTTTTTTAATACTTCTATACAATTACGAAATTGATAAGAACATAAGAGAAAGAAATATAAAATATAATAAGCGATATTATAAAGATAGAAAACAATTATTATATAAATTGTTGTATATAGTAGGATTTTCTATTTAAATAAACGAAACAGAATGTATACACGGTGCAAAGTACGAGGGTTTAACTTTGTGACATCGTTATCTGTGTCTGAAAGCGAAACTGAAACTGAAATTCTCTCTCTCACTCCCTCACTCAGACACTTCCTCACTCACATGCAACTATTTCTACTTCATTCTCATTCACCACTCCAATTCTTCTCACTTTTCTGCTTCTTCTTCTCCTCCTCCACTTCAACTACGTACGTCTCATGTGTCTCTTCTCTTTTTCTTTTCGTGTTGGAATTTACTGTTCTTTCTCTGCAGCTTCACAAAACATCCAAAGATGTTTCGATTCAGATTTTTTTTCTTTCGATCAACGGTTCCATTGTTTTTCGCTTTTTTTCACCTGATTTTTATGTGATGCTTAAATTGATTGTTTTTAATTTCTTGCTTTTTACCAGTGGTGTGGTTTGGTTGTTGACACCGTTGTTGGAGAGAAGAAAGGAAAAACGAAAAAAGATTGAAAATTCTGGGTTTAAGTATCAATTTTATTTAACAAGTTTCCGAGTTTTTATAGCTTTATTATAACCAGGAAATGAAGATATGTATTGGTTTTTATCTTTTCTTTTCTCCATCGTTAATCATTTTGTTGTTGTTTATTTTCAAATGGCTTCAAAGGAGCGATTTGTTGATGATTAGGCTATTATAAAACGGTGTTAGACTCTCTGTGTAACTTTGTGCAGGTATTATTGCTCTTTTTAATTTATATATTAATGTAGAGTCATTGCAATAAAATCGTTTCTGGTTCAAGAATGATGATTATTTAACACTCAGAACGGTGTATATGCACCGGAAGTCAAGAGAAAGATATGAACGGTTTATAGCTAGCTTCTGGAATTGCTTGATTTTGAGACTAATTAATATAATCTTGCCAAGTCTCGATCTCACTTTCCCTGTTCATAATTAAGCAGATGCTGTGACCGGGAGGATGAACCATGGTGAGGGACTTCATTCCAAATGGTCTCTTGCTTAATAAATCAACCCCAGTTCGTAAGGTTCTTGACCGAGACAGATGGTTTCAAATTGAAGCTAGAGCTGTAGAGCTTCTTTCATGTATTCAGCCTAGCCCTTCCTCAGAATTACGTCGAAAGGATGTGGTAGCTTACCTGCAAAACCTCTTCATGAACTCTATCCCTTGCCAGGTACCAAAACTCTCTGCTTCATCCATCGTTTCCTTAATTTGTCAATTGTTTCAATTTAAGTGATGCATTCCCTTGTATGATTTGTTATGGTTATTATCAAATAATAACTAATGCTACTTTATTATGTCAGTGTAGTTTTAACTAATTAACATTCTGGTGATCAAAGCTAATACTTGTGGATTGAAATCTTAGGGCTTTATTGATGTGTTTTTTTTTTTGGTACCACGCACAGGTATTTACATTTGGGTCTGTTCCACTGAAGACTTACTTACCTGATGGGGACATTGATCTAACAACATTCGTTGACAAACAATTTTTGAAAGACAGCATGATCCCTGAGGTACTGGATATTTTAAAACATGAAGAGAACAACAAGGTTGCTCAATTTCATGTGAAAGAGGTTCGGTATATCCAGACAGAGGTACGTACGTACGTACTTAGCTTCATAATTATAACTTGGATTCCAATGCATTTTCCTATTTTCCAATCATCCATCTATCCTATTATACATTATATAAAAGCTAAATGACTATTTTTTTATTTTGCCAATAGTTAATCAATCTATTAACTAAGTTTTTTTTTTTGCAATTGAATAAAAAGAGAAGAAATAGAAGAAAGAATTGGGGAAGAGGAAAAAGAAGTGCAAACAAAGGATAAAATTTGCTTCTCCTGTTAGAGAAGCCTTTAAAATAAAAACAAAATCATTTCCTTTTTTTGGTTTATAAAAAATATAGTGCGTTTCAGTTTTTGCCTCTTAAAAAAATCATCTTTGAATTTTAAGACTATTACTATTTTTGTGTTTCTTAAAAAATCACTGTGTCTTTTTTGAGTTGGGAAATGAGCCTTTAAAGTGTGGTTATGAAAGAATCACACTCTTAAACTATTGGAGTCCAAAGGGTTAAATCATAACCGCACTCTTAGTATAGGTACCAAGAGTGCTATTGTCATTTAATTGCACTCCAAGGGTTGAGCCTAAAATCTTCTCCCTTGCGTGAAGGTACACTAGATACCTAAATTCCCTATCACTCCTCTGCTCTTTATGTGCCTTTAGTTCCCTTTGTTATCCCCCTCTCCATTTGCTCTATTTATGTAGACTCCCTTTGCTCTATCTCACTCATCCACTTTCTCTCTCTAATTAACATTCACCAACCCCCTCTTCAATAACTTTCACACCTCATTCCTTGTCTTAACGCGAAACATCTTGTACCAGCAGCTTGCATATAGAGTTATCACTTCGATCTACAGTCGCTTTATCTCTCTTTGCGGTGAAAGTTTTTATTGTTTCTAAGATAAGAGTAATTATGAAAAGGGAGACAAAGGAGTTTAGATAAAGCTACATCGTGTTGTAAAGCTCGTTGGTGTTAACGTCGTCGATCTCTTTTATGTTGAAGTATCAGTAAGAGGAGAAGGGGCTAGGATCCTCTCCTGTCCAACTAGAGGTCCAGTTTCAATCCTACTATCATCATTTTTTCCATACAAATATTTTTTCTTTTTTTATTTTTAACGGTTAGGATTCTCTCCAGTTAAAAATTAACTGGAGAGGATCCATATTCAAGGAGAAGTAGTGGAAGATCAGTTGAAGAGCTTCGCGGAAGTGAACCGAGGCTCTGGTGGGAACATCGTTTGGAGGATGGTTTGCAAAAAGCATACACACCTTGAAGTGATGTTAAAAGGGTCCAATATTCTCCCATTTTTATTTCTAAAATCGAGGTTTGGTTCATGTTAAAAAATATGGACCTTAAATGGTTTTCTTTTAGGTTAAAAAAGAATAATAGAGAAAGAGGACAAAGATCAATTAAGTTGTCACCTTTGCTTGCACCTCTAACATCTTTATACTCAAGGAACCTTCCTAGAGTATAAAGGACAAATATCGACAAATTCAAAAGACAAAGATCAACAAATTGAAAGGTTTGGAACTCTTCCTAGGGTACGAGGATATTAGAGGCGCGATCAAAGGTAACAAGTTGGCCTTTGAAATCGTCACCCAAGGTCATCCTCATCGACAGTATGCACCCCATTGCCAACTCATCTTTCTTTGTTTATCTTTCTCAACCCCCCCAGAAAAAATCATTTAAGGTCCATCTTTTTTACAAGCACAAAACCTCTTTTTTTAGACATAAATAAATGGAAGAGCATTTGACCTTTTTGGCATCACTTACGAGTCTCTTTTCTTTCTACCAAATCATTCTCTAAACAGTGTTCCCACCAGAGTTTCAATTCACTTTTGCGAAGCTCTTCAACCAGATCTTCATATGCTTTTCCTCTTACTACAACTTCGAGATAACAGGGATCGAGGACGTTAACACCAACGAGCTTTCAACCACGATGCAACTTTATCTGAGCTCCTTCGTCTACCTTTTTCATAAACTAATCCCTTTTTAGAAACAACACCGACTTCCCCCACTGCAAATAGAGATGAAGAGATTGTAGATTAAAGTGATAAGTTTTATATGCGAGTTGTTGGTACAAGATGCTTCATGTTAAAAGGAAAGAGGTGTGGAACTTATCGAAGGTAAAGGGTTGGTAAATGTTGAATAGAGAAAGCGAGAGAGAGCATAGGGAGCACATAAAGAGAGAGCAAGAGGAGAGGGTGATAATAAGGGGAACAAAAAACACAAAGAGAGCAAAGGAAGTGAAATGGAATTTATGTGTCTATTGTATCATCACGTAAGGGGGAATTTTTAGGCTCAACACTTAGAGTACGGTTAAATGACAACCACACTTTTAGCGGCTCTACTAATAGTGTGTTTCCATATGGTAACTACACTCTTTGTGCATATATTAAGAATGTGGTTATGAGTTAATCATACTCCAATGGTTTAGAAGTGACACTATAAGGGTCCATTTCCCTAACTCAAAAATGGTAATGACTAATTCTCATGTATTATTCCTTTAAGCTCTATGTAAAAATAAATACTTATCTAATTACACATCTTTACGATAGATTATGTCAGAAGGACCATAAAGATAATGTTGATAATCTAATATACTCTAAATCACTCTATGATATGATTAAGATATTATAAAATAGTTTTCATATATTCTAACATTTATTATGCTGATTAATTAGCTTTTTCTAATACGCTTATGTCCATTGATCTATATTGTTGCACTTTAATCGAAGACTGACTATTTGTGAGCAACATAAGTGTATTTGTACATGAATAAGAGAAATGTAAATTGTACATGTTGTACATGTACAACAAAGAGAGAGAAAAGAGAAAAAAGAGAGAAAAATGTGGGATGTTGGGTGATGAGATGGAAAGAGATAGAGAGAAAAGTGTGTTGTATGAGTTGTTGTATGTTTTTATGTTGTATAAATTAGTTATCTCTATGCATAATTGCATATATCATTAAATGCTTGCATGGATACCAAACCCGGGTGCATTTGTATTTCTTTTTTTATATATTAATTATATGTTTCAACTGTAAATACATTGATATATCGTGACAATTTAAAAAAAGGCGCAGGACATCAATGTTCTACAAGATTGTCTATTCTCATTCCCCTTCCCCTGTATCAAGGATTGGTCTACTTGATAATCATTCATTTCAACCAACTGCTTGATTACTGTTGTTCAATGGCAGGTGAAGATCATAAAGTGCATAGTGGAAAATTTTGTAGTTGGCATATCTTTCAATCAGCTTGGTGGCTTAAGAACACTTTATTTTCTTGAGGAGGTGATTTATTTTGACATATTATTATTTTTATTTTCTTTTGCAAAAAATCTTTAACCAATAGTTTGTTGTTCCAGGTTGACGATTTGATAAGCCATAATCATTTATTCAAGCGCAGTGTTATATTGATAAAAGCTTGGTGTTTCTATGAGAGCCGCATCTTGGGTTCTCATCATGGACTTATGTCAACCTATGCATTGGAATTTTTAGTCTTGTACATATTTCATTATTACAATAATAAATTTGCGGGACCACTTGAGGTAACAAACTCAATCATTTGCTTTAATTTTGTGTATATAACTATATATTATTATTGTAGCTTATGAAGAAGGAATAAAATTAAACTCTAAGTTATTATTATGATTCATATCTTAGGTACTTTACCGATTTCTCGACTTCTTTAGTAGATTTGACTGGGATAACTATTGCGTTAGCTTGAGGGGACCAGTGCCTAAACGTTCACTCCCTAATATGAAAGTTATGAGAACAATTTTTTCTCTTGAATAACATGTTCTCTTCATTATGGCTGATCGATAACCATTTTTTTTCCTGATTTCAAAATGATGATAGCTGAGCCTCCACGAAAGGATTGCCAACATTTACTGCTCAGTGAATCATTTTTCTCTTGTATTTCCTGTTATAGCGTTATGCCAATGCTATGCAGCAGCCAAGAAAACCAAGTGCACCCGTTTGTTACCAAATACGTCGATATTATTGATCCTTTGGGTGCAAACAATAACTCAGTAAAGGTATTTAACTGGAAGAAAAAGGAAAAAAAGGCATGTTTATTTTCCCACTGAATATATATAGAAGGTGTATGATGATTTGTGTCTACGATTTATTTTCCCCTTTTACTTGTATTTCTTCTTCTATCTCTATATTTGATTGTATTGTCTTGTTATAATCTGCTGTGCAGCTAATTTCTTTAGGATGAGGATTGAAATTGCTTTTGGTGCTCAACGGCTAGTGAGATTTCTGAATTGTTCAGAAGATAATCTAATAGCTGAATTTGATTTCTTTTTCAAAAACACATGGAATAGAAATGGGAATGGTTACTGGATTGATTCACGCACCTATAATCTTTACGTAAGATATAATAATGCTGGAAAGTCAACACATCAGAAATCTGAGGTTGAGGAGGAGGTTCATGGTATTTCCCAAAATCCTGCTAACCATTTGAAAGAATCAAAACAAATACTTGGAACCTCTGATGTATCTTCTGTTTCTTCAGAGACTAATGACATCCCCACTGGCAAAATGACCTCCCATATACTGCACACAAGTTCCATGAATAATGCAGATAGTGAAGTTCCAACTCAACATTGGAATACTCCAGCATCAGAAACAGAAAGTGGACAGATCCACTCTGCTTCTTCAATTACCATGGCATCCAATTCAATATATGAGGTTTTAGACAAAGATAGTATCCAAGAAGCAGTGAGTGTGAAATCAAGTAATGCATCTTCTCCACCATCACCACATGGTTTAGCTTCAGGATACAGGCATGCAAACTCATTAGTTGAGCTTCCTGCAAATTCCCCTTCTCTTGAGTCTCAGAATATGCTTCACTCTCAGGATTTAGTTCCATTTAGTGAACCAGTTGATCCCAATGTGGGAGTAGCCCATTTAGATCATGAAAAGCAAATGGCTGCTAAAATTGGTTCTAGCTCTGTTAATTCACCATGCAAGATTGGTTCTGGAAGTGACTCACTAAAAGAAGATGTGGAAACCACTCAACAAGAAGGTTTGACAAGAGAAAATGTTAGTGATGATCCATCTGATGTAAGAACCATAGATAGTAATGTGATGAGCTCTATAGCAAGCTCTAGTTGCACACCTGCTAGGCATGAAACCTCAAGCACCAACCTTCCTTCCTCTAGTTTCTCAAAGGGATCATTTTCCAAGACTTCTCAACCTGAAGATGTCAGTTGCCAATTAACTGCAGGAACTGACATACGTGAGAGCAAAACTTCTGAAACTCCAGCTTCATACCTTCAGGCTCTTCAATTAGGAAGTAATAACCAAAAGCTAAAGCCTATGTCTGGTTCATCAATTCCTGACACTCCTACTGTTGTTGGTCCTACTTCACGCCGGGGAGCTCTTGATAAGCAAAAAAAGCTGTTACCATTGGCACTGGATTCCCCTTAATCTAGAACATAATTTCCATTCCCATTGTACAATGTTCCTACTGAGACTGGAACTACTTACTTGGATGCTGAACTAGCTAATCTTCATGCACGTGAGTCAAGGGTCATTTTGGATCGTACTCAGAGACTCAAACAGTCAGATATTTTCCATGCTGGCCATATCAGACATGATGCAACTAGGGAGTATTTTGTAAGACACAGGTTTGATATTTTGAATGGTGATTTTGCAGGATATTGGTTGAATCTACAATATGGAAGAATTTGTCAAAATTTAGAATCAGAGGGGCCTTTACTTTATCCTCACCCTGTTGTACCGCCAAAGTATTTAATGGGAAAATTTCTTTGGCATAGGAGAGGTTCAGAATACATGAACCTTAGGGCTCATGGTGCTCCCCTTGTTCCTGAGATGGAAAGAGAATTTTTTCATGGCTTGCATGCAGGTGTTGATCAACCATTTTCCTTATGGCTTCCAAGAATTACTCCTGGAACAGGGACTTACATTCCAAACCCAATCAGTTATCACTAGGTTAGTTAATATCTATACCACCCATCAAGGCTATTTATTGTGATTTTTGATGGTTCAATCAAACTATAAAAAGTCTAAATGCCACATGAAGGTCTAGTTAGTCACAAAGGTTTGATTATGTCTTATGAGGGGAAAATGTTGATTGTAAGATTTTGGTCTTAAAATATTTTATATAGAGCATATTATTATGTATGTAATATTTGAATTTTCTGCAGAGATATTACAATAAAAATATTCATGACAAAGATCAGATTGTGGACAATCACGAAAGGAAGTATAATCATGGTGAAAGGGAACCACGAAAGGAAGTATAATCATGGTGAAAGGGAACGAAATAGGTCTTTTCGCCGTAGCCGGCGTTCCCGCCGGAGCCAGTTTTTTTTAAAGGAAGTTAGGAGGAGAGGTACATGGTTCTTTCTCTAAGGCCAACGGGCCAAATGACTTTCATCCACCACCAATAATTATTAGTCCTAACCTTTTTTCCAATAAAATTTTATGATGTATCCATATGATATGACATACATACACACACATATATATAAGGCATGATTATAATGAGTGGCTTGTGTTTGCTTCTCTTGGACCACTTCTCAGGTAAAAATAAAGCATCACATCAAGGTGAAAGCTCACATAGAGCTGCTAACGAGCTGGCAAATTCTCAAAGAGGTCTTAGAGATTTTTATCCTCTTCAACAACCTTCTAAACTCGATTTCCTCAGGTAATGCTTTATTTTATTTTATTTCCTTTTCTTTTCTTTACTTCTTTTCCCTCACTATAGTGCTTATCTAATATCCCCTTCGATAAATGGTAGATACAGTGAATTTAATTTGAGAGCAAACAGAAAATCTAGTTTTTGGAGTTTCATTGATGTTACTTGCTTCCTTTCATGTCCTGTATTACATAGAAAAAAGATTGGATGCTCAATTCAAGCTTATAAAACTAACTAATCTCAAGTAGCTTGCCTTGATTTGTGCTTCATCAGCTCAATCAAATAAGTGGTAGAACAAAATAATATACCATGTGATGTGAGTATAGGTTATAGCCACTAATTATTGGTTAGGATCCTGAGAAAGTGGCCTTTGACATATTGCTTATTATCAGTTACATAAATGATTTTGTCTTACCATCTTATTTGAATTTTGTTGGATCGTTTCTAATATTTTTTTGTAATCAACAGGATTCTGCAAGGTTGACACCATGTCAATCAATCAATAGAGATGTTGATTACTGAAACGAGTATATCAATGCTAAATCTGTTATATCAATTTCGAATCTGTTCTTATTGCAGTTGACAGCATTATATTCTGGGACAATATCTGTATATTTGCTATATGTAGGGAAAGGATTATATGTGTATATTTGATCCAGTAATATAGCAGTTAAAATAGGAAAGATTGGGGGGTTGTAATCTCGTATTATTGATGTATATATATCTGTACATTCTGATCAATGAAACACACATAAAATTACCAAATCACTTTAGCATGGTATCAGAGTGTCCCGAGCTCTGATATCCAAATAAATCGAGGGCAGTCTTGCATCTGCGCGATGGCGAAAATAGGAAGAGAAAAAGCTCATGATGATGGAACAAAGAAAGTTTCATCACATTATGAGTTGAATGCAAGTGACAATCCTGGAAGCCTGATCACACAGGTGCAGCTGAGAGGAGAAAATTATGAAGAATGGGCCAAAGCCGTAAGAATCTCTCTGCGTGCTCGAAGAAAGTGGGGTTTCATGGATGGAACCCACAAAGAACCAGAAACGGATGCACCCGAGATGGAAGATTGGTGGACAGTCCAATCCATGATTGTGTCTTGGATATTAAACACAATTGAACCAAACCTGCGTTCCACTATAACGTATGTGGAAAATGCGAAATACTTGTGGGAAGATATTAAAGAACGTTTTGCAGTTGTGAATGGGCCAAGAATCCAGCAGCTAAAGGCGGAATTGGCGGACTGCAAACAACAGGGATCCACCATGGTTGCCTACTATAGAAAACTAAAAACGCTATGGGATGAGTTGATCAATTATGAGAAAACTCTGCAATGTACGTGTAGCGGATGCACATGTGGCATGGCGTTGAAACTCGAAAAACAGAGAGAAGAGGAGAAGGTCCATCAGTTCTTGATGGGGCTTGGTGATACTAGCTATGAACAGTGCGATCAAGTGCGCTAGCAACAGACCCCTTGCCTTCACTAAATCGAGTTTATGCAATTATGGTGCAGGAGGAGAGAATGAAAAGCATCACCCGATCCAAGGAGGAAAAGGGAATGGTCGTGGGCCTTGCAGTCCAGGCAGGATCCAAAACAAGGGGCGAAGAGAGGCCAAAGACAAGTCAGTGGTGTGCTCACACTGTGGAAAGACAGGCCATGATGCAAAGGGGTGCTTTCAAATTATTGGATATCCCGAATGGTGGGGTGATCGCTCACGAACTGATGGAGGAACCAGTGAACCAAGACAAGGATCATCTGGAGGGAGAGGTAGAGGAAGTGCAGCACACGCCAATGTGGCTCATGTTTTTGGAGGAAGCTGCAGTGCACCCGGGACAACAGAAAATAATCATGAGATAGCGAGATTGAGCAATGAGCAATGGAAAACATTGATGACCATGATAAAATCACACAATACAAGCAACATTGAGACAATGACTGGTAAGAAAGCTTGTGATTGGTGGATTATAGACAGTGGTACATCTAATCATATGACAGGAAGATTGCAAAACTTGTGTGACAAGCGAGTTATACAGAATTGCCCGGTGGGATTACCCAATGGAGAAATAGTGTTTGCAAATAAAGAAGGAATAGTAAAACTTGATGGAGGATTTGAACTTAAAAATGTCTTATATGTGCCAAAATTGAAATGCAACTTGATCTCTGTGTCACAGTTAACAAATGCAGCACAATGTGTGACAATGTTTATTGATAAACTATGTTTAATGCAGGACCTCACTTCGAGGATGCTGATTGGAGTGGGTGAACGAAATGATGGGCTCTACATGTATCGTGGTGTGAGCGGCAAAGCATGTCATACCAAAGCAGAAGACCAACTTGAGTTGTGGCACAAAAGGCTAGATCCGTCTTACAAGATTGTTCAAATGGTTCCAAATATGAGTGGCAATTGTAAAAATAAATCCATGAATAAAGTTTGTGAAGTGTGTGAAAGATCCAAGCAAACTAGAGAAAAGTTTCCTTTGAGTAAGTATCAAGCGTTAGAGATTTTTTATTTAATACATTGTGACTTATGGGGACCTTACAGAACTCCTTCATCTTGTGGGGCTTCGTATTTTTTGACAATTGTTGATGAATGTTCTCGAGCTGTTTGGATATACTTGCTGCGTGATAAGAAAGAAGTACCCCAAATGTTGAAAAATTTCTTTACTTTAGTGGACCGACAATACCAAAAGTATGTGAAGGTTGTGCGTAGTGACAATGGAACAGAGTTTATGTGTCTTAAACAATATTTCCAAGAACATGGGATCATTCATCAGACTTCGTGTACTGGGACACCACAATAAAATGGAAGGGTCGATGAGGAAACATCGCCATATTCTCAATGTGGCTCGTGCTCTCCGATTTCAGGGAAATCTCCCACTTCATTTTTGGGGTGAATGTATCTTAACTGCTGGTTACTTGCTTAACCTCACACCCTCACTAGTACTCAATGGAAAAAGTCCATACGAAGTCATCACTGGTACTCAACCCACTTATAACCACTTGTGGGTATTCGGATGCCTCTGTTATGTGCATAATCAGCATAGGCACGAAGATAAGTTTGCAAGTCGTACTAGAAAATGTGTTTTTATTGGCTACTCCTATGGCCAAAAGGGATGGAAGGTCTATGATCTAGAGAAGAGAAGTTTCTTTGTGTCCAGAGACGTGAAGTTTGTAGAGGATCAGTTCCCTCTTGGCTCGTGTTCACTTTCCACTGACATGACCCAACCTATTGTGCAGTCCAATTCAGCGCCTATTGCTTTGGTTGTTTAAGAAGAACCTCTACGTGATATTGACCTACCTATTGAGACACTTCTTGAGGTCGCATCCCCACTTGGGCACAATGCTGATGATGTACCCAATGACGAAGACAGGGGGAATTGACATGGACCATGATGCACCACCGCCAAGTGAGCAAGTAGTTGACCCACCAACTCCAGCCACTGATGCTGAACCCACTTCCTCACCTACAAGCCTGATTGAGGCGCCTCTTGGAAGAGGTCACCGGTTGAAAAAGCCCCCTATCAAGCTTCAAGAATATGTCACTCATGCCACGATTCAACTCAGCCCATCGAACCGTTCTCCACTTTCATCAGATAACTCAGGTGTGTTGTATCCTCTCGAAAAGTATGTAACTTGTGACCGTTTTTCTTCTCTCCATCGAGCTTTCCTTGCAGCACTGCAGGCGGAAGTAGAGCCCACTCTATTCTCCGAAACTGTGAGCGATACGCGTTGGAGGGATGCCATGGCTCAAGAAATTCAGGCTCTCCAAAACAACGGCACCTGGGATATTACCCCATTACCTCCCGGAAAGAAAGCTCTCGGGTGTAAGTGGTTTACAAGATCAAATATCACTCTGATGGACGTATTGAACGATTCAAGGCACGCTTGGTCATCTTGGGTAATCATCAAACTAAAGGGATCGATTATAATGAAACTTTTGCTCCCGTGGTCAAGATGGTTACCATCCGTACTATTCTTGTCGTTGCTGCTGTAAAAGACTGGGAACTCCACCAAATGGATGTTCACAATGACTTCCTTCATGGTAATCTTATGGAAGACGTTTACATGAAATTGCCTCCTGGCTTCAAAGTGTCGCAACCAAACATGGTGTGCAAACTCCGCAAATCACTGTATGGTCTCCGCCAAGCTCCTCGTTGTTGGTTTGCTAAGCTCTCCACAGCTCTCCTCCAGTATGGGTTTCTACATTGTCCATCAGATCACTCTTTGTTTTGCTTTAAAAAGGCCAACGTACAGCTTGTAGTTCTTGTATATGTTGATGATCTCATTATTTCGGGAAATAACTCTGAAGCCATTCAACAGTTCAAAGAATATCTTCATCGTTGCTTCCACATGAAAGATCTGGGAAAGTTGAAGTATTTCTTGGGAGTTGAGGTTGCGAGGTCTCCTACTGGAATTTTTTTGTGCCAACGGAAGTACGCATTGGACATTGTTCAGGAAGCTGGCTTACTTGGAGCAAAACCGGCACCCACTCCAATTGAAAAAAATCATCAACTGGCCTTAACCACGAGCCCCTTGCTTTCCGATCCTAGCTCATATCGTCGCCTAATTGGGAGTCTTATCTACCTGTGCTTTACTCGTCCCGAGCTCTCCTATAGTGTCCATATCTTGTCTCAATTCATGCACCAACCGAGAGAAGCACACTGGCAAGCAGCTTTGCGTGTAGTTCGCTATCTCAAGGGACAACCCGGTCAAGGTATCCTCCTGCGTAAGGACAGTGATCTTCGTTTGTATGGGTGGTGTGACTCCGACTGGGCAGCTTGTCCTCTCGACAGGCGATCTATCACCGGCTAGTTCATTTTTTTGGGCACCTCCCCGGTCTCTTGGAAGACCAAGAAACAACACACGGTCTCTATGCACCTCCATTGTGATAACCAAGTTGCACTCCATATCGCCAAAAATCCCGTCTTTCATGAACGCACAAAGCATATTGAAATTGATTGTCACTTTGTTCGAGATGAAATTATTCGAAATTGTATTCGCCCGGCATATGTCTCCAGTCACACTCAACTTGCTGACCTCTTCATCAAGGCACTTGGTCTCAACCAATTCAGTTCGTTATTAAGCAAGTTGGGCATTCACAACCTCCATGCTCCAACTTGAGGGGGGTGAAACAAGTATATCAATGCTAAATTTGTTATATCAATTATGAATCTGTTCTTATTGCAGAAATATTTGACAGCATTATATTCTGGGACAATATCTGTATGTTTGCTATATTTAGGGAAAGGATTATATGTGTATATTTGATCCAGTAATATAGCAGTTAAAATAGGCAAGATTGGGGGGTTGTAATCTCGCATCATTGATGTATATATATTTGTACATTCTGATCAATGAAACACACAGAAAATTACCAAATCACTTTAGCAACTACCTATTGTTCTAGACTAGAAACATGTTACTGACCAGTGACCCTTTGTATTAAGGAAAACAGTGTAATAGTAGTAAAAATACTTTTATATACTTCCTATAGGTGTGCCATTTTAGGATGGCAAGGAGAAGGATTCAGCAGCTAAGAAGAAATTATGTTTTACTTCAATTTAACATCCCAAGTGTCTTGGGGCGACTTTTTTAGTATGAAGATTAATACATATTGGAGTTTATTTCCTTGTAGGTTCTTATTATGTCCTTTAGTGTATAAGTTTTCTTGTTCCCTTGTTTGATGTTATAAATGCCTTCATGCATGTGAGATTCTGCTTTTACTGCCTTTAAAATTTTACTTAGAAGATAACTCTAGATGAGAAGTTACTCTTTCTTGGAACCTTTTTACAAGCTGGAAATATACAAGGTTATTTTACAAACCAACTACTTGAACGAAATTAACAACTATCCCACTTTTCCAAATCCTTTGTGGGAAGTGGTAACTATGTGCACTGCAAAACTCTCACTCTGATGATCTATGCCTTAACCAAAATTTAAAGGCCTGCTTGAGTAAGAGGTTTTCCTCCATTTCGCCAGCTGTGACAATAAGACTAATACTTCTGATGGGTCACGCAAAGAGTACAAAGCATCTGTTTCTCTTGGAACTGAAGTCACTAAAATTGGATAACCTTGCCCTCTACTCTGTATGGCCTGCAAAAATTTGACAAAAGTCGTATAACTATCAACTCGGAATAATATGTATATAAGTAATAAGTGTGTTGGTGTGGATGCTACAGAGAGTAAATTGATGGTAATTTTCTGTTAGAGATATTTATTGGCATACTAAACTCTGTCATCTAAAAGATCAATCACTAAATTTCCCTTCTGTAAACTATTTTAGTTAACAAACTAAGAAATCTATTATGTGGGATATAAGCATTCATTCAAATCATCCATGATTATGATAGCTTATCATTTAGATCCAGATAAGACACGATTTTAATTAACTCTCCTATCTCTCCAATTAAAAGCTATCAACTTAGCATAAAAAAACTATCATGAGAAAAGATTTTACCAATTAAAAAGGAGAGAAATTACTTTACTAACTTGAGAAGGTAGGAAAGAAAAAGGAAAATGGAGGCAGAAGGTTTCATTTAGCAAGAAACAGTTTATTTTGAGTGTGTTGTGTATATATGTATGCTTTGGAACTTTGATTATATGAGTTGATAACTTTAACATGATGCACACCATTTCCTTTTCATTTAATCCTGGTATGGAGAAAATATAAATTTCGTTGAGCTATTAATGGTACTTGGTAAATAATAAATATGTTGCAAGAAAAAAAGGAAACTAGAGTAAGCTATACCTTAAAAGCATCTTCATCAGTTCTATCATCGCCAATATACACAGGAAGGATGTTGCTGGAACTGCTTAATCCTAATGTGTCAAGAAAATATTCTACAACATTACCTTTGTTCCATTCTATAGATGGCCTTATTTACATAACCTACAAATAAACAGTAATATCATTGCTTTTGCACAATACCAAAGAGGAAACAAATAGGATATTGATTCTTTCATAAACAGATAAAGAGTTAAAAATGCATATGATCTTGGATACCTTTTTACCCTCAGTTAAGCAAAATTGCGGATTTTTTTCAAGCACAGACTTCACTTTCTCTTCTAAAACGTTATAATTCTGGATTTAAACATCATTAACTTTTATAAAAGAAAAATACTAGATGTGTGTATTTATTGAGAAGACATAACATATAGAAACACAACACACAACTAGCATATAGTACGATATGTTAGAAGTCATCATTGGAGCAAATGCAACCCTAGAAAGGATATTGAACGAGAAAATATATATGTACTGTAATAAGTAATAGCAAAGAACAATTAAAATTTCCATTATGATTGGCTGCCTTCGTTAATGACTATAAACAGAAAAATAGGAGGAAGTACAGCTGTGATATATGTGATCGAACAAAAAAAAACTATTGTATAGCAAGTCCTAATTAGTTAGTACTGCTAATTTTTTTCATTCTGGCAGAAAAAGAGTGACCCAAAGAGTGGGGAAAGAAAACACAGAAGGATAAGACATAAAGAAAAAGAAAACTCATTAGTGAGATTTGCAATATCCACACACTATATATAAATAAATAAATAGAAAGAAAGAAACAACAAATAATAACGAATAAAATCACAATTGTCTCATCCATGGCCATGAGTAACAAGCCAATTAATAAGGAATCTATATATATGGAAGCACTTAAATAAATACAAATAAAGAGGGGGGAAATGGATAAATTAATTAATAAATTAAACAAGGTGGAACTGAAAGAGTACTGAGTGGTGATGATGCAAATTAAATTAAATTAAATGACGAAGAACACTAGAAAGAAAGTAGAAAGTAACTAACCTGGATTCAGATGAAAACTCAAAGAGTTTTCCTTTAGCGTTAAAGACAATCAATGCTACTTGAGCATCACATAGCACTAACAAGGTATGGACCTTGATTGAGCCACCCGAAGGGATAAAACCCATAGGGTGCAAGTGGGTTTTCAAAAGGAAAACTGACATGGATGGTAATGTAAGTACCTTTAAAGCATGGTTGGTGGCTAAGGGTTTCACGCAAATTCATGGTGTAGACTATGATGAAACCTTTTTCCCCAGTTGCCATGCTTAAATCTGTTCAGATCTTGCTTGATAGAAAAGAATACATAATTCAGATAGATTTATCCTGAAGAGGCTTGATAGAAAAGAATACTTGTAATCTTTGTGAAAGATTAAGAGAAAATCCAAGTGCTTGTTGGCATTGGGACTGGAGGTAGCTCACAGTGGTAGTGAGTGAACCAGGATAAATCCTTGGCTAAGTTTTTCTATCCCTTATCTCTTGTCAATTCGTTTATATTAATATCAAGGGTGTTGAAAAGCTATTCTAAATATTTTAAAAGCAAAGAAACCTTTTAAAATATATTTTCAAGAACCATTCAAAAACTTCAGACAGCCCCGATAAACCTGTCTGAAACTGTTTATAACTTGTTGTTTTTAAAAAGCTTTCAAAAATACAAAGAAACACTATTCAACCCCCCTTTCTAGTGTTTCCCTGTGTTTCTACAGTTGGTACCAGAGCTTAACTCAGGGTTGAGCACCTAACAAGTGTTGAGAACTAAAAGAACCAGATGGAAGCTGCAAACAACAACAAGCAATACATCTCTGAGGGTGCATCTATCACAAGACCCCCAGCATTCAATGGAGTAGACTATCACTACTGGAGAGATCGTATGAAGCTGTTCATTGAAAGCAACAACATTGATGTCTGGGATGTAGTTACTGATGGAGACTATGTGCCCATGCAAAACAATGTGCCTATACCTAAGGCTGATTGGACCTTGGAGCAGAAGGCTAGAGTTCAGATGAATGCCAAAGCCAAACTCTATCTGATATGCTCATTGAACAAATCAGAATATGAGAAAGTGCACGGTTGTACATCTGCCAAGGAAATCTGGGATACTCTTGCAGCAGCCCATGAAGGGACTGAAACTGTCAAGCAATCCAAGATTAGTATGCTCATACATCAATATGAGATGTTCAAAATGGAAGAAACAGAAACAATTGATCAGATGTTTGTGAGGTTTCAGACCGTTACAAATGGACTCAGGTCCTTGGGCAGAACTTATGAATCTGGAGATAATAACAGAAAGATTCTAAGAAGCTTGCCTAAGACCTGGAGACCCAAAGTTACTGCCATTCAAGAGGCAAGAGACTTAAACTCTCTTAGAATGGAGGAACTTCTGGGATCTCTAAAGGTTCATGAGCTTGAGCTTGAAGAAGATGACAACAAGAAGAAATCTCTGGCTCTAAACTCTAATACCAGTCAGTCTAGGCATGGCAAGATGAAGGCTATGCAAGCTGAGGAAACTTCATAAACAGATGAGGATTATGAAGATAGCTCAGAAGATGATGATCTTGCTCTTTTAAGTAGGAAGATCAAAAGAATGCTCCAAAATAGAGGAAAGTTCAGAAGGAATCAACCTTCAACTTCTAAAGGAGGTAAGACAGGTAAAGATTTTCAAAATGACAAAATTACTTGTTTTGAATGCAAACAACCAGGTCACATGAAGGCTGAGTGTCCTAAGTTGAAGAAAAACACATTCCAAAAGAAGAAGTTCTTCAAAAAAGGAAGGGACTAATGGCAACATGGGAAGACATTGATGAATCTACTTCTGAAGAAGAAGAAGATACTTCAGAAGAGGCCAACTTATGTCTTATGGCCAGTCTGCCATCATCAGATAGCTCTGAAGAAGAGGTATTTCCTTTAACCCTTCAAGAAATGTATGATGATCTGATGGAAAGCTCCAAAGAACTATTTCAAGAGTATAAGAATCTATTCAAGGCTCACACAGAAATGTGTAATAAATATGAAGCCCTTGAAATAGAAAATATTATGCTCAAGGAAAAGATCCTTGTGTCTGACATCAGTAGTTCTCAACATGTGTCTGAAGAAAATATAAAACTTCAGAAGCAAGTTGAGCAACTGACAAAAGACTTAGCTAAGTTTGTCAAAGGAATTGATAATTTGAACAGATTACTTGGTGATCAAAGACACTCCATTGATAAAAGTGGCTTAGGCTTTTGAGATCATAACATGCCTAAACCTCATATTTTTTAATATTGAAAAAGGCAAAGGAAAGGTTACTGGGTGTTCTCACTGTGGAAAAGCTGGACACAATGTGACTCAGTGTAAACACAAAAAGAGACCAACACCCAGGTCTAACAAAAGAGGACCCAAAAGAATATGGATACCTAAAAACTTGATTATCTCTGTTGCAGATGTGTTTAACAGGACAAAAGAGACACCACAAATGGTACCTGGACAGTGGATGCTCGTGACACATGACAAGAGAAAGGTCTTTGTTCCAAAACCTTAG